>CAJQZJ010032773.1:7819801-7837158 GCA_907164525.1 Lophiomys imhausi
CCTGAATATTACACAGTCAAGAAGACAAAACATCATTTGGCCACCATATTTTTTCAGGTTAAACTACAGACACAAGTCTCAAGGAAACACATAAAAAGTGAAGGTAACAGGGTGCACTTTAATTTCTTTTAAAATATGTATCATTTCAGCTTTGATTAATAAAGTTTCCTACCCTTTGTTTTAAGGAAATTTTTCATTTCTCTTGGGATTTGAGCTCATGCCAGCAAATATGAACATTTTTCTAACATCATGTACTTTAATATCTGCCTTAGTAAACAGACATTTAAACTGTGGGACTCATTTTGGCACAATGTTCGTGTTAATTATTTCGCTGAATGTCAGCACAGGTTGTAATCTTTCGATGTCTCACTTCTCCTATTTCTGAGCACAAGATCACAGGGTTTTTCTGGCCTTTTGATAAGAGCTTCAAATCGACACCATCGAAGACAGTTCTAGACTTACAGCATGACAACAGTTAACTTCTAATTGTGATTGGCATTCAAAACAAATCTACTAACCAAGTTTACCTTAACTGGCACCAGATACAAATTAACTACAATACCTATCCTAGACACTAGGCTAGGTCATTTACATCCATCTGTCACACCTATTTTCCAAATGTAGTTATTTCCATTTAATAGTTGAGAAAATAAATTTCCTTTAGCAGGTGAAAGACAAAAGTCATACTTATGAGCTGTGAAATTTGAGATGTTACAGATTATACGTACATTTTTACATTCATTGTGTGCATGCACATGCATGTGCATGAATAATGCATAAGTATGTGGATGGAGATTAGCCACAGCATGCATGTGGACATCAGAGTACAACTTGCAGGAGCTTGTTCTCTCTGTCCACAGTGGGGGATCTTCTGCTCAGTTCTTTGCTGCTTCTCCTTGAAGCAGAGGCAAGTTTTATTTTCTTCCAATAAGTATCTTGTGTGAGATTTGTTGTATGGTGTAACTCTGTGGTGATTCTTGGCTCTGAACTTCCAGGATACCTTTCCCCTCAGAGCTGTAATGCTTACATTGGGGAAACCTTCCTCCCACCTCCAGAGCACAGCTGTAACACTTGCATTGGGGAAACCTTTCCTTCAGGACTGTAACACTTACAATATTAATATTTTAAATATCAATATGCTTTGATATTGATGGGAGGGTTGAGAAGGGGAATGGTAGGATAGTATGGGGTAGGTGGGCTTAAATTCCCTTTGAAACAACAGTACCTGCCTTGCTCATATATTTGTTTTTAAATGCTCTTGTATAACCCATGTATCATTGACTATAGTCATCCCTGGAAAATAAATAAGTATTCATTTATACCTCTGCTCTAAAATATGTTTTAGTCCTTGGGCTAAAGTATACCACATTAAGAATAGTCTAAGAAGAATGGTTTTATCATATAAAGTACAGAAGAAAACTCTGGAGTGAAAATAAATTTGGGACACTGAAGACTACTGACCTGTCATTTCATAAACAGAAGTCTTCCTGCATCAAGATGTGCCAAGGCCACGATCAAGATGGAGATAGGATTTGAGAGCAAGTGCAGGGAGTCTGCCAGAGTCTGTCTGAAAAAGTGCAATCTGCACACTTCAAGAGAAATAAGGATATGAATATGAACTTTCTGATATTCAGGCATTGTGATAATTCAAATAATTACTTATGACAAGATCAGAATTATTCCACAATACTGAACTTAGACGTGACTGATTTTATTCACAATGACTATTTTATTACAGGGATATGAAACTGCACATAATAAAATAGGATTATTCTAAATCTGTTCTTTAATAGAAGAATGTTCAAATCCTTAAAAATGGGTTTGGATCTTAATCTTCCACATGAAAAGAAAAAGATAATTCCTTTTTTGAAGCTCTGGGACCTGTCTTGCTCATTCATCATCATTTTCCATGGTTAGCTTGAGAGCGCCTTGCATAGAATATGACTAAAAATGTGAAAGCAGCAATTTTAGGGTATCATTAAAGCAAATATGGTCCACCAAGTGCCATTTGCAGAAAAACAAGTTTTTCTTTATATGATCCCAAGGAGTTTGAAGGAAGAAAATGATAGGACATGAATTTGACACAAAATGCATGAATATTTATCAATATAATAGGGTATATATAATAGGTAAAATGGGTATTACTACTATACAGAGCAGGTATTCATGAACAAACCTTCATGTATTTAGTCTTTATAGAAGTGGAAGAGAAAATAATACTGGCTCATGTGAAAATATGGTGTTTTCTGAACTAGCTGTATTGAAATCAAACTCATTTCAACTCTCCATTCATGCCTCTGAATATACATTTAAAAATAACCTTTTCAATGAAATATATAGGTTATACAGATTATAGAGTAGCATATGATGTTCATATGTGAGTATAAATTGTGTCGTGTTCAAACTGCAATATATATATATATATATATATATGGTAGAATCCTGCTCAGCCAAAAAAAAAAAAAAAAAAGAGGGAGAGACAAAAATCTGCCATCCGCAACAACATCAAAAGAGCTAGAAGTCATTCTGTAAAATGTAACAAGGTAACAACAGGAAGACAAGTACAATGTGGTGTTACTTGAATATGGAATTGAAACCAGTTGATTTCTTGGAATTAGAAAGTCGAGTAGTTATTAGGAAAACCCCAGTCTTGTCACCGTGTTTTCAGTCTCATTTTTCTCAGAACTACTAGCAGAAGGAAATATTATCTTGTGTCATTTGTATCTGGTGGGCTGTAATGGTGATAAAGATGCTTGAGTATAACATCTACATTATAATTTTTTTAAGTTTTATGCAAATTTTTGTTAAAAGCATGTGCTCAAGTGTAGTGTCAAATGAAAATGACAAGATACTTAGCTGCTAGGTGCTCTTGGGTGGCAGATCTGAGAAGAGATACATATTTGCTTTCTGTTTGTGCCAAGTGACATCAGCTATAATTGATTCAGTTTACATAAGAAAAATGTTTTGTAGGGATGGAACTACCTAGTGTGTCATACACACAAGTTACAGAGAGTGACACTATCAAACCCTGTCTCTCTTTCTCCATCACTCAGCCTTGCTGTTCCTTGCACTGGCTTCACTTTCAAGTGGACTCTCTTTGTGAAGTAGATGGCCACTGGCAACTCCAGAGTTAGTGATGATATGTCCTTGAAGGACAGTGTGATAGGTTAGGTGGCCAGCCAGTATACTTGGGACAAATGTGTTAAAACAGTGAACACTTTGTTTCCTCTCCAGAAGTGGCTTATGTGGGTGACAATGTATGTGGCCACTCTACCTTCTAGTAACTGGTTATAAGACAAGATCACATTCAGTTGCATGTCTTGGGACCTCTTCTGCATTGGCTGGAGATGATTTATTCCCCTTGTATATCAGCTCTTCCAATGTTAATATTTCATTCTTAATTCCCACCTTTCACAAAGACCTAGTGCCAGGTCATAATTCACCCTGTTTTTTTGGCATTTTGTAGCATTTGTCTGAGAGCTGGTCAGACTGGCCTCCACCTCCATATTCTACAATACTCTGTTCATAAGCAACTTGAAAATGTCTTCTTCTGAGTCTTCTTGATGCTCCCTCCACAACAACCATCCCTTTGTCAGCATTTGCTTCCCACAATTGAGTTTCTGCAATTTCTCAGGCTCAAAGCTACTTCCACTCTTTTACATCTATTTTAGTGATGTTCCCTTTCTCTGCTATCAGTTTTTCTCCTTTCTGTTCTTGCTTGGCTTTTAGGGAAGAAGAATTAGCTTCAGGAGTCTCAACTGTCTAGGCTGGGACACCTTTTCTAAAGCATTAGCTAGAGATAAACAAGAAAGAAATGTGGGGAGTGTCGAGGAGAGCTTTGTGGAGGCCCATAGGGAACGGAAAGTGAGATGACATCAGTGGTTTCTAGGGCTCCTCCAATGATCCTGATCCACTGTAGACAGTGCTGATCAACTAGAGCCTCCTAGCACACTCATGAAGTCTCAAAATGGATTCAAGGCTAGGTATATAACTGCTTCTCCCTTCTTTACAGAAGTCTCCTGAGGCGACCTTCCCCCGCCCCCAACCCCACATTTCCTCATAGCTACACCAACCTGACTGATTGCTATAGGTGCTTGAGGCTAGCTCCCATGAGATGATCTGATTGGCCTTTCAAATGTACAAAGGCTATTGAACTGAATAATAAAGTTAGATCTGCATCTTGAGTCTGGTCTCTGGAGCCTGATTCCCAGGATTCTGACATTCACCATAACCCCTCCACCTGGTTCCTGATCCCCGCAAAGAAAAGCAAATAAAGGAGAGTAGATCAATGCATAGACTGGAAAGAGGAACAAAAAGAAGAATCCAGTGATTCTTCTGGATTCTCAAGTCTATTCTCAGCATAACTAAGCAGTCCTGGCCAACCTCATTGCTTCTTAATTCTGGTCCTGTGAAGTGGTTGGTGAGAAGCTATTGCCATCCTTATTGAGGGGTAGTAGGATTACTATGAGATGATTATTTCTGTTCCAAGGTTCAGCCTTCCTATCAGAGAGTTTTGTCTTCATCAGGAGATAAGACAATCATCTGTCCTATGTAGCTTTGCTGTTCTTTGAGCCCAAGACCAACAAAGACAATGACTTTAAAATATATTCATTTAAATACATATATATGCATATTTATTATATATGTATGTATGTGTACCTGAGTGTATGTTTTTGTACCATGTAGATGCAGGGGCAGTAGAGGGTATCACTCCCCTGGAGCTCAATTACAGGCAGTTGTGAGGCACCCTGTGGGTAATGAGAAGTAAACCCAGGACTTCTGCAAGAACAAGTGCTCTTAACTGCTGAGCCATCTCACTGACCTCAAGAGGATGACTTTCCATGCCATCAGCTTTGAAGGAGAATGAGACGCACTAGATATCATTGGTATTTAGATAGACATTGCTTGAGTGACTTTCATGCCTATGCAAAGTCAACCTGGAGGCTGACCTGAAGGAAATGAGATGGATACAAATTGAAGGCAGAGGTGCCCGGTTTTCTCTCTGCTCTTAGCTAACTTGACTGCTACAATGTGCCATGTTAGAGTGGCTAATGAATGCTCTGTGTTCTCAGCTAGTCCTTTTAATGGTAGTTAATGGGATGTCAACTGATTATCGGTTCCTTCCATACCACATTGCTGGTGTCATTTAAATGCTTTCAGCTTATACCTCCCAGGTAATTGCTGCTCCCAGGGAGTTTCTGTGCTGGTCTTATGAAGTCTTCATACACAGGCCAGTTTTCAGCCGAGGCCCAGTGATGGTTCATGCAGGCTCCCAAGCTCTTTAACTTCAGTTTCATCAGTGATGTTTTTGTCCTCCAAATTCTAGACACCTTTGCTTTCCCTGACTCTACTTTCTCTCTTCTCAACTCAGTGAGCCTGGCCTGTGTCTGGTTTCCTGCTGCACTCCATTGCCATCCTGAAAGTTCTCTGGGCAAGCTGGAGGCACGAAAGCACCGACTTCGTTAGGTTTCCCTGTCTAGTGGATCACAGTCTTGTACTTGCTGCTGTATAAAGCTGACATAGAGTTGTTTCCTGTTTTTTGTTCAGATTCCAGATACTGTCACTTATGTGTGCAAGTGAAAATGCTGCTGTCAGTAGTTTGGAAAATAATTTCTGTATCCTCTCATCTTGATGTAATAGTACCGTTCAGCAGAATAGATGAAGTGCACTTCTTCAACAGCTGGCAAGGTGAAGTTTTAGGCAATACTTTGTCTAAAGTGTTTCATAAAATTTTTGAGATTATATTATTTTGTGAGAAGCAAAAAGAAAACAAAAATCTGTCTGAGTAGATGGTTTATTTTTCTCCCTAACTCCATGAGAAGATTGAAACTTCCTAAGTCTTTCTTTTTTATTGTGTAGATTTGATTTTTTCATAAGCCTATGTTCTTTGAAAAAGTCTTGTTTTATATTTCTATAGTTCCTACATTAAAATGAATCTGTTGCTAGATGTCCATTTGTATGCAAAAAAAAACAACTATAGCCATTCACTTGGTTATTGATACCTTTTGTTCACATTTAATCTTTAAAATATGTTGACCAACCAATTGGCACATTTCTGTAGTTCCAGCTTCAGAGGAAGCTGAGACAAAGAGAAATTGAACCTGGAAGTTTAAATAAGCTTAGGCAACATAGTGATAACTTATTAAAAAAACATATTTCAAAGGTTTAACTTATGTGATAGATAATACATAGTTAGATGATAGATAGGTAAATAGATAGATAGGTAGATAGATAGATGATAGGTAGATAGATAAACAGCCTCTTCGGGTAGTAATAATTTGAGTTAATAAGATTAAGGTTTATTCATAATTGAAATAAAATAAGCCATCAAGCAATCAGTGAGGAATTTCATCAAAATGTTGATGAACTCATGGTCAAGCTAAGGATACAAAGAGATGGCAGTGTCCTCTAGATATATAAGTCTTTCATCTCTAGAGAATTTTAAAATTGGGCAGAAATACAATTTTTACATTACATGAGTGTAGTTTCCAGGCTCAATATCATAGGGTAATTGTAGGCAATCACAGGAACAATTACCTGTGGTGCTTTCAAAAGTTCCATGGTCCTTGGGTAGCTGCTGGCGCTGAGGATTTGTTTTGAGAGTTCAAGAAATGTAGGATCTTTCCATTCCACTAAAAGACAGGAGCATCCTTCACTCCACCCATCCAAAAATAACCCTCAAACATTTCTAAGTCATATTCTTTAGACTGTTATAACTAGTAGCATCAAATATCATTTCAAGAAAGAGGAAGCAATCACTGTTGGTATGCATTTAGAACAGGACATCCAAGCACACATCTGCTGATAGGATGAAAAGAATAGCTCCCTTGCTATGGATTGAATATTTCTGTTTTCCATAATACACACATGTTTAAATTATAAAGTGGTGGCATTAGCAAGTGTTTCCTTTGCAGGTGATTAGCAGGGTGAGAGCACAACCTAGTGAAAGGTACCGATGCTCTTAGTTTTAAAACAAGGAATCCAAAGAGTTTATTGGCTTCTTCCACCATGAGAGAACATGGGAGAGATATTTATGAACCAGGAAATGGTCCTCACCAAACACAGACTCTGCCAGCAACTTAACCTTAGATTTGTCAACTTTTAGAGATGTTAGAAAATAATACTTGTTGTTTGAAGTCTACTCATGCGTCTACGGCCATACCACCCTGAACGCGCCCGATCTCGTCTGAAGTCTACTCATGCTATTGCATTTTCTTCCAGCAGTGTTTGCTGCCTAATACACCTCTCTGCTAGAGAAAGTGCACCACTAAGAATAACACATATATCTTTTAAAAACATGATGAATCTGTCATTGCAGAATAGAATCCTTGACATGAGCTTCTTGGTTTCACTGGACATGTTATAGATATCCAATGGAAGTAGAAGACAATAAAAAAAAGTAGACTTAATTGTCAGAGACAAGGCAGTTGAGGCTTCTATAATAAATGGGAGAACTAGAGGCAGAAGATTCATCCTACAAAGACATTTGATAGACAGTTGCTACTGGAAAAAGACTTATCCCTGCAAGCTATCATTTAAAACAAATTGCAATTCCTAAACTCCCACTGAAGCTCTCTGCCACACCCCTCTCACCTCTTAAAACACAAAGAAAGAAAAAGAACATCGATATGATTGACTGACTGTTTCTGGAATCCAGTGCTCTTAATTTCATAGGAACAACCTTTTTAGAATATAAAATGAATTGCATCAAATGTTCCTAAATGGTATACATCTATCATCTGGTGAGTTTTCTATGATTTTAGAGGCAATAGAAGTCCTATTGCTTGGTCGTATTTCCATCAACTAATTTATTGATAATGCTGAAACTTTTTAATTTAATGGATCCCAGAGAGACTTTTCTTTATTTATCCCTCTCAGGTCTCTGAGCTAGAGTCTCATAGTTAAATTTTGAGTTGTTTAGGAATCAAGAGGGTGTTCTGGATCTAAGAAGATATTTTTAAAATTGTGAGGCAAGTTAGTATGAAAGCTGAGTTAGATATAGAACTTTAAACTCATGGAGATGGTTAGATAGTAGAATGTTAAAGTCAGGTGCCAAATACATATGGACTGGACATTGGGAATGTATGCTAAGCCATATAACTCTTATAATTGTGGCCTATTTATTTCTGTTGTTTTGTATTGTATTTATAGTTATAAGAAAAAGAACCATTTGTTGGACTGAAAGGGAGAGCTGTTGGGGGGAAAAAGAAATACCTTAAACTAAAAAAAAAAAGGGGGAAGAGGGTGGGGGGTTGAGGGGGAGGAGGGTGGAAGGGTGGGACTGGAGCGGGGAGTAGGGAGGGGATTGTGAGTGAGATGTAACTTGAAGAAATAAAAAATAAATTATTAAAAAAAGTAGTGAATTATGGAGAGTGTAAGCTGGTGTCCTTTGGTTCTTTTGATACAATCTGATGATGCTTTATATGTCTATTGTGTGCAATGCCTCCTCTAGACTATAACAAATGATCACAAAGAAGGTCCTTTGGATTTTACAGCTCTTTTGATCTGTTTGTCAAGATACGTAATTCTTCCTTTTCAGTAGGAACTTTGATGAGAATGAAGATCTAGCCATGTGATGCCAGGAGACAGTGCAGCTTAAGCCCTTCATAATATACTATTCAGTTTTTACTATTTCATTATGCCATAAACCCCAGTGTTGTCAAACAAATGTGTCAAAATAATTTTGGAATTTCAACAAGTAACCAGCATCCAAGTAGCATAAATTGTTGGCTCACACCCTCTATTTGTTTCAGATACTTGCTAAACTGAGGCTTGCCTTTTGGAACACATTTATGATCTTTTGAGAGATTTCTATTTTGAGCATGTGACTGATGGAAAAATGAGTTTTATTTCTATACCATTCTGAACAATAAGCTAACTTCATACAGAAGTGAAATGATGTGGCTCTCACTATCTTAGTCAAGGCTTTGAGACAAAGCCTGGAAGAAGTGCTCCAAGTTGGGCAGAACTGCAAATGGAGCATTCGGCTCTCACTGGTGCTTTGGAAGCAGAGAAGGCCAGAGACATGGATCTGCATACACTTATGTATCACTTCTTATTTATTTATTGTTTCAGGTTACATCTCCATCATAGTGTCATCTTTACACCCCTCCCAGTCCCGCCCTCCCACCCTCTACCCCTAACCCTTCCATCCCACTCCTCTGGAGTGGAATGTCCCTACCTAATGGTCCCCCGCCCCAGTTCAGCAGTCATATGAGCCAAGAGCCTCCTCGTACACTGGGGGCCTACAAGGAAGCACCACTAGGGAAAAGTGTCTCATTGACAGGGAGAAAAAGAAAAAGTCTATGTCCATGTTCCCTTTGGTGTGTTGGTTGTAGTATAGATATCATGGACTATATAGCTAAAATCCGACTATAAGTAAATAGATGCCACGTGCATCCTTCTGAGTCTGGGTTAGCTCACTCAGGATGAGCTTCTCTAATATCACTTCTAATGGCTTTCTCAAAGGGCTTATAGGAATGAGGCTGGCAAAAGCAGGGGACAACAGATGCTCACAGAAGAATGGGGGCATAAGGAAACTCTTGAGCCATAAGAATGCTTGTTCAAAAATAGAAAATATTTATTTTTCAGGGAAACAATATGATCTGCTCTACAAAGCACTGGCTTCCTGGGCCCATGAATACATGTCACTAGAGGGAAGTATTGAATGTAGATTCAGAAACCAATAAAACATTGTGCAAAGGTACCACTTATTCAATTCTGGGGACATTCCATGATTCCCAGTAGATGCTAGAAATTTCAGGTAGTATCAAACCCCGATACAAAGATTGGTTCCACAGCATTAAATCTGGTAAAGGAGATGATCACTAAGAGATTAATGGGCCAGTGGCTTATCCAGCCTGTGACTGCTACAGACAAAGGGTATTTCGTGTTTTGGGCTGGACAGAGAAGAAAAGTATGCATTAAAATAATGGTGCTCAGGACTGTATGCAATTTAAAACTCATTGTTCATTTCAGAAATGTTCCTTGTTTGAACTGTCACTCACACAGGTAACTGAAAATGTGGAAAGCCCTTCAATGTTTTTAGCCAAATCTTCAACCCATATGATAGAAAACATTAAAGACCTTAAGCTGGGCATGGCGGCTCACCCCAATAACCCCAGCATTTGGGAGGCTGAGTTAGGAGGACTGCTATGAGTCTCAAGAAAACAAAACCAATAATGTTTTCTTTTTTAAACAGGGAAGAGAAATCAAAGTTCCTAAACAAATCCTGAAAGTACTCTCGAAAATTCAATAAACCATCTATTGCTCAATAAAAAGAAAAATACTTACTCAACACCCATAGTGAACTATCTCCTCTCTCTTACTTTGAATTATGTTTATATCAACATCCTTTTTCCTGGGCTTCCTGTAGACTCAGGGTGAGATCTATCTATCAGGCTATTTGACCCTGCCTTACTCTATTTATGCAACACTGGATGTCTAATATTCCTTTTATCCTTTCTATAGATCCTTCCCGTGCACAAGTATGTGCCACACACCTTTTAAAAGAATCTTCTTTTGACATCAAACCCCACCTGTAGTCAAAAATCAACATATACCTTTTCAAATCTAAACAGACTCCTGCAGCCAGACCCCAGAGATCGCCCTCATGTCCTTACATTTCCTTGTCTCTGTACATCTGAAAGCCATGCTCCAAGCTTCACGCCTCTGGCCCAGAGCCACACACTGTTGAGCAATCGTTGAGCCCCTGGAAAGAATATCCAGTTGGAAATGTTTCATTGTGGATGCAGTCCAATGACCAAGGGTGTTTACTGACCCTATGCATGGCCTTGGGTTCGTTCTTATTGAGTATTTATAATTGGACTTGGAAACACAGAGCTTTTGTATTCATCCCCAAACTAAGAGGCAAACCCAGGACATGAATGCAGCCTGTAAACACTTGTTGGTAGCTTCCCCATGTTAGCAATTCTCTCTGTTTGCTTGCTTCATTCAGCCTTTCATTCATTAGCTGCATGCATCAGGATGACTGTAGGCATAAGGTTATTGTGTAATTCAAATTCTGATTTCTGTACCCCCCCATATCTGGTTGCAATTCTTGTTCTGAGAGTCTCCTGATTCAATGTTGTATGAACACTGCCCCCAATTGTCCCCTGATATGCCAATAAAGTACCTTATAGACAATCACTGAGCAGGAAAGAGAATAGGACTGGACTTAATGCTCTCCAGGGGAGGAGGAAGTAGGGGATCAACCATAGGCAGAGGTCCAAAAGACATTAGGAGAGAGCCAGCTGAAGCAGGAAAACCACAGAGTGCAAGTATCTCTGAGATTTATGCTACGAGGAAGCCAAATTAGCTTAGGGGAATTAAGAATAGAGTAATAACTGCTCAGTTCTTGTGTTGTGAAGCTTGTTTAACAAACAATATACTACAGTGTCAATTATTTGAGTGGTATCTAGATTAGGGAAAAACTGAGGAACAAAAACAATTGTATAAAGTTGCACTAGCAGACAATCATTTCTTGGTGTTTGGTTTATCATGCCTGATTTATCCCGGAACATTTTTACATTTAGGGTTATATCATGGCCTGTATTAACATAACTTATCCAACTATATCCAGTAAAATCTAAAACAGATTATTATTATTTTTAAACCTATACAGATACTTGTATTGCTAGGAAATGTGAGGAAAACTACTAAAGAATTTCCTTGTAAATTCTGATAAATTAGTGAAAATTAAGGACTATGTGAAATGTGAGCTGAAAAATGATGGCACCAATGACCATGCCAAACTGAATGAAGAAAAGCCAATGAGGCCTCAACTCTACACAGAGAACTAAGGCAGGTGAGAAAAGCTGAGAAACTGGAGAAATGTTCTTCCGCAGATTGTCCCGTACTCAGACCTGAAAACATACACACACCTAGCATTATAAAGACTGAACAGATTATAATTAGCAGTATATGTATATACATACACACACATATATGCAATAACAATTAGTAAAATAAGGGCATGAATTTGAAGGAAAGCAGGGGTGACCATTTGGGAGGGGTAAGAGTAAAGGGATGGGAGAAATGTTGTAATTAAATTGTACTAAAACATAAGAAATGCTAACCAAAAAAAAAAAAAAACAAAACCAAAAAACCCCCAAAAAACAAACAAACAAAGAAAGAATAGAAAAGAAAAGAAAAAGGAAAAAAGAAAAAAGCTTAGACTAGACCTAGACTTCCCTATACAAATATAGATGATAGTCAACTTTGTCATCATACAAATACCTTAGTAAGGAGTGGGGCAGTCTCAGTGACAGACCTTGTTATCTCTAAGTGGAACACTTTACCTTCACTGAGCTGCCATGTGGGGTCCCAGAACAAGAAGAAGCTCTTAGCTCTTATGTGACTGATGAACTGATGGGGGCTGATATGTGGGGGCCCCACACACTGGAGGAGAAGGATAGATGGGAGAGGGAGTAGAGGGTGGGAGGGTGAGGTCAGGAGGGGAGGAGGGTGCAGGCTGTGATTGAGATGTAACTTGAATTAATAAATAAATATTATAAAAATTAAGATCAAAGAGTCATACTTTAAAAAAATCTAACTAAAAACATATTACACTTAAGTTTTCAAATTTACAGTCTAAGAAGTTGAGGACTAAATGTACTTTAAAACATGAAGGAACCAAGGATTCCACACAACACACAAACACATACACACACACACACACACACACACACACACACACACAAAGGGAAAACAAGATCAAAATCTCAAGGAACCACAAATTTCTTTATCAGTTTCTTTGTCTATATACGATTTCTTTTTGGCCCACTGCATCTTGGTCCTTGGTGCATATTCTGCTTGTATGAAGGCATCTGCCTGGAGCCCTGGACACTTCAAAGAATAAACTCAAAGAAATATAAGACAAGACATCCCTGGAATCCAATGCAACTCTGTGTTTGAAATATATCAGCCATCGGGTGTGTGCATTACCATTGTCTCAGAAGTGTTCTTACCTATTGAAAAACTTTTGGTCTGAGATTATAGCAAGGTGAGATGATTTAACATAAGTCCATAGCAGATGAAACAACCTGGTGTGGTTAATTTATTGTTATAACCAAAAATATCACAAGAGAAGAGAAAACACCATTGGGCACAACAAATAATTCCTTGTAAGATTGTCTTTAATGTTTCCCCTGGACCTAAAGATATATAGTCACTGAGGGCACTGAAACCCACCTAGGTCTTCCAGTTAATTCTGGACTGAAAATCTAGAGTAGTAACATTTCACTTGCACAAAATTAACTTTTGATTTAGCAACTCCTCCCATGAAGCACTTTCATACTATTGTATTTCACAACAATAATGCAAAGCAAAGTAAGACAAAATGAAGCCTGTAAAATTCTTTCTAGATGCACCTTTCCATAATGTGCATAAAAAATGTTTTGACTTTGTGATGTCCTGAGGTTAGTTTTAAATGTTAAATAAATACAATGTTTTCTAACATAAGGATCTAACTGGGAGAACAAACATTAAAGAGTTTTCTCTTTTTTTGTCAGTTTGATTGGGGAAAATATATATGTTTTGTAAATAATAACCTGATATCTATTTGTTTGGTGTGAATTCTAATATTTTAAATATGCATAGACTATAGTAACAATATCTATCATAAAGAATATGAGGGTTTAATTAATATATAAAGTGAGTGGAATATGCTTCAAATAATTGAAAACCCAGTACAGCCAGTATAACTTGGAGACCCAAGGAACAGCCAGTATTTAGAAAATTTATAAAGAAGATGAAACAAACAATTTAATGTGGCTTGTTAAGGCAACAAAGAATACTTTAAAACAACTGTTTCTCCACAGATGAAATATGGCTTAGACACATTAATATAATATTTTGTAACAATCCAGTTTAGGATCCTTAAAAGATTGAGATGTAACTTGAAGAAATAAAAAATAAAGGAAAAAAAATAAAATTCAGTCAGGAAGTTAGTGAGAAAAAGAGAGGGACTCTTACAGAATGAACAAAAATAAATAAAAGATTAAATATATATCATTATAAATATTTTAATTATAATCAATAAATTATTAATATATATAAAAATGCCCAACAGTTCATCAATTGGTAAACATCAAGAAAACATTTAAACACTTATTAATGTTTTGTTTTTCAAATAATATAAATAACAGCAAAGGGATTTCATTCTTCTCAAATCTTCACCTGGCTGTGCAAAATCAAGTCTGGAAAGCTAGGCATGTTGATATATACCTGTAATCCCAGTACTATGAGGCTGGGGCAGGACAATGGCTGAAAATTACTGACCAGTTTGGGTTATGTAACAGGAGATCAAGAGGATACAAATTTGAAAGGAAGAAGTTAAATTATCCCTATTTGCAGATGATATGATAGTATACATAAATGACCCCAAAAATTCTACCAGAGAACTCCAACAGCTGATAGACTCTTTCAGTAAGGTGTCTGGATACAAAATTAACTCAAAAAATTGGTAGCCCTTCTTTACACAAAAGATTAATGGGCTGAGAAAGAAGTTAGGGAAACAACACTCTTCACAGTAGCCAAAAAATAATATAAAATACCTGGGGGTTACTCTAACCAAGCAAGTGAAAGAAGTGTACAACAAGAACTTTTAAGTCCTTGAAGACAGAAATTGAAGAAGATATCAGAAGATAGAAAGATCTCCCCTGTTCATGAATAGGTAGGATCAACATAATAAAAATGGCAATCCTACCAAAAGCAATATACAGATTCAATGCAATTCCCATCAATATACCAACATAATTCTTAGCAGACCTCAAAAGAATAACTCTCCACTTCATATGAAAAAATAAAAACCCAGAAGAGCTAAATCAATCTTGTGCAATAAAACAACATCTGTAGGTATCACCATCCCTGATTTCAAGCTATATTAAAGAGCAATAGTAATAAAATTAGCATGGTACTGGTATAGTAACAGAAAAATTGATCAATGGAATCATATTGAAGACCCACAAAATAAACCCACACACCGATGGTCACTTAATTTTTGACAAAGAAGCCAAAACCGTACAATGGAAAAAGGATAGCATCTTCAACAAATGGTGCTGGTCTAACTGGATGTCAACATGCAAAAGAATGCAAATAGACCCATATTTATCACCTTGCACAAAACATAAGTCCAAGTGGATCAAAGACCTTAACATAAAACCAGACACACTAAATCTAATAGAAGAGAAAGTGGGGAAAAGCCTGGAACTTATTAGCATAGGTGACAACTTCCTGAACAGAACACCAATAGCTCAGGCCCTAAGACCAACAATCAATAAATGGGACCTCATGAAACTGAAAAGCTTTTGTAAGTCAAAGGACACTGTCATTAAAACAAAATGGCAACCTACAGATTGGGAAAAGATCTTCACCAACCCCACATCTGACAGAGACTGATACCCAAAATCTGTAAAGAACTCAAGAAATTAAACAGCAACAAGCCAAGTAACCCAATCAAAAAATGGGGAACAGATCTAAACAGAGATTTCACAAAAGAGGAATCTCAAATGGCTGAGAGACACTTGAAGAAATGCTCAACATTCTTAATCACAGAGAAGTGCAACTCAAGAGGACTCTGAGATTCCATCTCATACCTGTCAGAATGGCTAAGATAAAAAAATCAAAAGACAACATATACTGGAAAGGTTATGGAGAAAGGGGAACACTCTCACATTGCTGGTGGGAGTACAAACTTATACAAACACTATGGAAATCAGTCTGGTGGTATATTAGAAAACTTGGAATAGCTCTACATCAAGACCCCGCCATACCACTCCTAGGCATATATCCAAAAGATTCCTCACCAATCCACAAGGACATCTCCTCAACTATGTACATAGCAGTTTTATTTATAATAACTAGAAACTGGAAACAACCCAGATGGCCTTCAACTGAAGAATGGATTTAAAAAAAAAAAACCCTCTGTACATCTACACAATGAAATGCTACTCAGCCATCAGAAACAAGGAAATCATGGAAGTTGCAGCCAAATGGATGCAACTAGAGAAGCTCATCATGAGTGAGCTAACCCAGACTCAGAAAGATATGCATGGAATATATTCACTTATATATTAGCCATTATAGTATAGGATAACCATGCTATAATCAATAGATCCAAAAGAGCAGGAACAGGGAGTTGGTTACCTGTCAGTGGGACACCCCCACCCTAATGAAACTGCTATGTATGCCTCCTGTGTGAGTGGAAGCGCTTAGACCTCATGTGACTAACAAACTGAGGGGCAGCTTATACGTGGAGACACCCCACACTGGAGGCATGGGAGGGGTGGGAGAAGGTGTAGAGGGTAGGAGGGAGGGGCCGGGAGGGGTTGGAAGGAGGGGGTGGCAATGGAGATGGAATGAAGTAATTATTTTTTAGACATAGTTGTATTTCACACACATATATGATCCTACCAGGGGCTCAGTCCCTAACAACAACTATGACCTGGAACCAGGTGTACTAGCTCTCACTGAACTGGGAACGAGTGTAACTAGTAATTTTTATCAAAATTCCTTTGGCAGAGAAACAAGATTTACATGAATTTCACTTAAAAAGCACTGAAAAAGTGACAAGGACCAGTACTATGCATCCGTTAGGGAGATCCCAAGGCAGGCTCACTCTTTAAAACACTAAACTAACACTCACTCAGAATGACATGTATTAATACCTATCCATCCTACTAGGTACTGTGGTTCACATGTGTAGTCCCAGCTACTCAGGAGGCTGAGGCCTGAGGCGTAGTTGAATACAGAGTGTAAGGCCAGCTTGAGCAGCACAGTGGGATCCTGTCTCTTAACACTAAACAAATAAATATATAAAAGCAAAACCATGAATGCTTTCTGACCAAGGTAGCTATATTCTTTCCTCAAAAAGTTATTCAGGGATCCCGAGATCATTTGCTGACTTGATTCAGTGCTATTTCCTGGGTATAAAGTACTGGAATGACACCGGATATCAAAGTTTTAGCCAATATGCTTAAAAATACGATTTCTACTGATACAAAGCAGGATGTCACACTTCGAATTTAATTCACATTAACACAATTTTACATCATCTATGTAAGTAATTATAGGTTATTTGATCAGCAAAGCAGTATAAAAATTTTCAGAATTTCAGAGGGGCTAATATCAACACAAATACAAATCTGATAGTCACAGCAAGGAAAGTCCATAGCCTGTGAATTGCCTGTTGTTTTTCATTCATAGTTTGAACAAACTTGAATTGTACATGCCATGGTGTGGAACATTATGTTTCGATCTATACACACATCACAGAATGCCCACACCAATCCTTTCAATCCATCATGATGTCACACACACACACACACACACACACACACACACACACACACACACAC
>CAJQZJ010032773.1:7837168-7847477 GCA_907164525.1 Lophiomys imhausi
ACACACACACACACACACACACACACACACACACACACACACACACAGGTTATTATGAGAGGAATGCCCAACCCTGTGACTCTAACGATTTTCAATTATAAGGGACATTGGTAGTGATTGCAGCCACTGCAATGTACAATTGATTTCTTGACCTGAAATTCCGTGCTTTGAGTGCCATCTCCCCATTCCTCTCTGCCTCCCATAACCACAAACATACCCAGTTTTTATGGGTTCAGATAGAACTGCTTGGCTTTGGTTTTGTTCTTGCTGTTTTGAATTCAAATATTTTCAACTAATCTGGCTTATCTAAGGAGTTCTGTGGACTGTTTTGTCTTGTATTAATATATAAAAGTATTTCTTAGCTATGAGTTAAGAGGAAATTCCTTCAAAAGTAACACATGTAAGTATGAAAAGTTCAGCTTCTTTATTTTCTACAAATATAAGGAGTTGAGATTTGTATTAGTCTTTTTCTGTATAAACAAATTACAAGGGAGCTGCTTTAATTAGTGAGACTTTAAAATCTAATTAGTACTAATGGATGTAGGAAATATTTTATACTGATACAGTAGCTAAAGGATTTTCTTAATTGTAGATGTACAGGCAGATAACAAGCAGCTCCAGTTGTGGTGCCTCAGCTATGTCAAAGTCATGCCAGAAGTGAACTGCACTGTCCTAGGCCTCAAAGACATTTGCTCTTTTTCAGTAGGCTTTAGTGTCACTACTTCAACTGATGTGTGTGCACAAGTAGATACATAGGGGCAAAATAAGGAGAAGATTGATTTGACATCATGTACTGGCAGGAGATAATAGATCCACATCATCTTGTTAGGGATCAGCAAAGGGTCATGCCACAAAATTACCTTTCCAATCATTGTGGGATGCAGTAATTCCTATCTTCTATGTGCAGGTAGGAACCAGATCCCTAGAAAGGTAATGACCAGAAACAAACAGCAAAGGAGAAATCAAACTAAAAACCAGAAAGTCAGAGAGTAAACAAAGGTTAATTGTCAGTTAAAATAACTTTAAGAGCAAAAGGAAGAGAGAGGATAAAAGGAGGGAGAGTAAGAGGGAAAGAGAGAGGGAAAACAGGGAGAAGAATGAGCAGGAGAGAAGAAAGGAAGCAGAAGAGATGGAGTAAGAGAGGTTGATTAGTTGGCTTGTGTATCTTGACCATACCACCAAAACCTCTAACAGATAATTTTCAAAACCTCAAAATGAATTTACAGAACAAGACTCATATGCATCTCCAGGGCCTGCATCAAATATATTCCTGAAGTTGTCAGACACTAAAACAGTATGATAGAAAGGACAAGGTAAGTCCAGAAGTTCAGAGAGACCATCTGAGGACCTGGGCACTTGCAGTGCAGTTGAAAGGGAAGAGACTGTACACTTCATCATCTGTGCTCTCTACTCTATGGGTTCACTTCTTGACTCCTGCTCTGCTCTCATGTGAAGAATCAGCAGCCACAAACTTGAACTGACATAGGTTGGGAACATATTGAGTATCTTACCCACATGACAGAAGGCACTCGATAAAACAATGGACCACAATAACTCTGTCCTCACTTGCCTGTGCCAAGCATTTGGTCACAATGACGAGAAAAGTGTTAGGTAAATTTTGGAATCTGAATTGTAGTTAAGGGCCTGAAATGATTCTGATGGGGGAGTCCTAACATTCTAATTTGCAAACATAGCCAAGTTTATATAATTGATTCACATTTGTGTTTTTTCACTGCCCACTTAGCTAAATTCTTAGCTATATAAAATTTTACAGTATATTATTGCTATTATTATATTTGTTAACATTAATATGCTATCAAGGCAGGGAAGCATAGAATAAATCTAATATTCCAAACTCCCATTTGGTTTTGGATTATGTACACCTCCCTCTTGTGATAACACTCTTGGTAGCATTGTTCCTTCTCCTGCATCATGTACTATGCACACACACACAAACCTCTCTAAATAGCATACCTACCAACTTTGGAACCTTGTATCAGATTACACATACTACAATGTCTGAGTAATCATAATGGTTTCCTGGTCCTTGGTAGCAATACAATTTAGAGTTTTGATTCAAGTGTATTCCCAGTGTATATGAATATGAGGAAAAAAAGCACAGTTCTGACTTGAATTGGTTTTGGAGTGATTTGCAGTAGAGTAAAAATGCTCCCTTTAGTAAACTTGTGAGGAGAATCCTCTAGTTATTGTCTTAGACCCATGCATAATTGGGTATGCCTATAGTCAAAATCAGACACATTATAGACAGGGACATGTTTAATCTGAAAAACAAATGTTTGACCTTATCTATCAATTGAAAAAAAAACATGTCATACTGTACCACTTAATACTCAAACTCCTCATGCATCCTATTTTTAAAAGTCCTAAATAATAACTGGGGCCATTGAATATTTTTGGTATCTGGCCTAATGTCAGTCCTGATAGTGTGTCCCTCTGTAATCTACACTATTGCATCCCTCTGATAAAAGACATCCTGCTTCTTTTGTAGACGTTTGTGAGCCCTTATTTTCAGTTCTTTGCTCAAAAAGTCAAGAATCTGGAAGCACCTGACTCACGCTCCCACCACTGGAAACTACTGTAATACATATAATAACATATAATGCAAGTTAACAGAAGGCAATGTTTACAACTTCTGTATCCTTTTCCTCTTTCAGGCTAACTTAATTAAGGAAGTGGCATCTGCAAACTGTGTGATTTCTCTATCAGATTTGGATGTACCAACAAACCAGGAGCAAGATGAATGAATCAGTCAAAAGCATTATTATACCTATTTTTTGTGCTGCTGCAAAATAGAAAAAAATAACATCAACAACAAAAAGATTCCAGATGACAGAGTTGCCAGAAGACTGAGAGAGTCTGTAGGTCTTGTTCTTAGTTATTAACATGGAATAATAACAGAATAACAATAGGGAATGTATGGAGTGTATTAACCAAAGAAGTTTTGTATCTAAGTCTGATCTAAATAAGTGTGAGTAAATGGAAATGAGTAAATTGAAAGCTTTGGTAATAGATTTTAAGAATTCAAAAAATTAATGTGTTTCTCATGCACCATGATAGAGCTTTCAGAATGAGGAAGTTTGTCAGTAAAAACAACATGGAAACAAATACTATCATTTGAAACTGAAATGTCCCTCACAGGAGATAATACTTATAATATTCCAGGCTTTGGAATTGTTTTGAAGCTGTGGATTCTTTAGGATATGGTATTTGGCTGGTGAAAGGAGATTACTTTGGGTGAGTTTTCAAGGGCTAACAGCTTGGTTCCTAATTTCATCTCTCTTTTCTTTCTGGTCCCATTTTGTGAAGAATTTTCCCATGTGTTCCATGCCTTTCTCACTGTGGATATAAGAGTACTCATGTGTCTTTGGGACCAACAAGGCCATTCTGTCCTTGTGTTGTGTTCAGTCTCAGTGACTAGGGTCATGGAGACTCAATGGCTACAAAAGTTATCCTAAGCCACTGACTTTCAGGTTTAGTCTTGTGAATTTGAAGAATGAAATTCATGGACTTGAAGTTGGTAAAAGAGTTTCCTGGATGTAGGACTGCACTTAGGGATCAGCTTGTCAATCCAGTCACATCATCAACATAATTTCAGGACAAGGATATTCCTTTAGTGAAAAAAGAGGTAAGGAGAAACCAAACCTCTCTTTTCTGCATCCCAAGCTGGCAACTGGCCATGGCAGAACCAGAAACATTTTGCTTAAACTCTTCTGGCAATCCTGGCCTTGTGACAATGACTTGGCTTCATTTCCAGCTTTTAGCCACTTTAGGGTGTCTTTTTACCTTAGAACTTTCACTCTAGACTGTCCAGACAATTTCGATACCTGTTCTCATGACTACAATGGACTGAAATCAAGAGCAGAATAAACTTTCCCTCCTGTAAGTTGTGTTTCCGTCAGGTGTTGATCACAGTGAAGCAAAAGTAACCAGTGCAGGCACAGCTCACCAAAAACTGGTACAACCAAAGGCTTGGTCACTCTCCCCACTTTACCTTTCCCATTGCACCATTTTATCCACTGTGAGCTGATGATACGGTAGCATAGATTATATCTGAAACTAGCGTGAGGGTAGTCATGATGAAGGAAGAGATGGGGAAAAGATACCACACAAAGAAAATTCGTGTAACTGTAAAACATGGAGTGCCTGGGTAGAAAGGAAAAAAGAGAATGAATATAGAGATACGTGTGTATTCTTAGTGTGTTTTCTTTTGCCTTTGAATGGTCTCAAGTTTGGAGTTCAAGGGACACATTGAAGCAGATTGTCTTTTCTTCTTGATAATAAGTTTATTCAAAGAGACATAAATTGCCCAGAAAAACAACAAGGTAGAAACACTGAGAAGATCAGGCCCCAAAACCATGTATAGACAGCACAATAAAGCTCTGAGGACATCCAGCCCCAACACCATAGAGATACTGAATGACAGGGCTCTGAGGGCATCAAGCCCATGTGGCAGGGTGGAGGTCATGTCTATAGGTTTCAGAGGCAGGGAGAGGGTCTGTGTTTCATGGTTAATGAGTAATTCACATGATGCACTTGTAGTCAGCCTGTCTCTGGTTCCATGGTGGTGGGGATGGGGGAGCGGAGAGGTCTTGGATTTTGAGGAAAAAAATGGGTGCATTTAAGGATGTGGGAGAAATGGGGAAGAGGAACCAATCTAGTTAATGTATCTCCATCATGCAGACATGTATGTTTATTGGTAGTCCCTGATGCCTTGGAGTCTGTCAGCCGGGACCTCTACACAGAATCAGCTGTGAGGAAGGGGAGAGACCCCTCTCTAGACAGACCTCAGCAGCCTCTGGTCTGGGCTCTAACAGCCTGATTTTTTTTAATTCCTAAAATAATTCATTTTGTATGTTCATTATAACTGTTACTGTTAAATAAGGGTATTTTCATCTAAATATATAAAGCAGTTTGAAGACATTCCCTAACACTTCCCTAAACTCCATTTTCACCACGCCCTACAGTGATGAAAAATTCAGAACAAAAAAATTTATACTGTGAGTGTGTGTGCATGTGTGCGTGTGTGTGAGCATGTGTGTGTGTGTGTGCGTGTGCCTGTGTGCATGAATGTGGACATGCATGCATGATAGGACACTTAAAGAGGTCAGAGAAAAACCTAGTGTATCAGTGTTCATCTTCCACCTTGTTTGAAACAGAGCCTCAGTTGTTCACTGCTTCAAATGCCAAGCTGGCTAGCCAGAGAGCTTTGAGCCATTCTCCTATCTCTCCTTCTCCGTCTCTGGTGAGGAGCATTGGATTACAGATGTGTGCTCCCGATTACCGGCATGTGAGATGGATTACAGATGGTCCAGATCACAGATAAATGTGCTGTAACATGCAACTTTTTAAGTGGGTTTTTGAGGAGCCAGACTCAAGTCTTGGAGCTTGTGTTGCAAGCGCTTTACTCCTGAACCCTCGCCTCAGCAGCATGTGCACATCCTGTTTGAGCCTCAATTTCGAGTTCTGTGTGGTTGCTTTGAATAGTCATTTGAATCAAGGGACAAAGAAACTCAGAGCTTCCTAATATGGTGTGGGTTTTCTGGGAGAGTACCTGAGCCAAAAACTGAGAGTGAAGTGACAGAATCTTACATGAGACCTGAGACCATCCAGACCTACTGAATGACTTCGGCAGGAGTGGTCCTCTTCTGTGTACACTTACAAGAGGCTGGATCTTACTTACAGATTGATCCCAACTTCCCAAGAGCTAATGTAGACTGAGAAGTGTAGGGGAAAAAATTACATGGAAGGTACAATATATTTTGCTAATTTTAAGAAACACCAGGAACACCAGGTGTGGTAGCACACGCTTTTAATCCCAGCACTAGGGAGGCAGAGGCAGGCAGATCTCTGTGAGTTCAAGGCCAGCTTGTCTACAAAGTGAGTCCAGGACAGCCAGGACTATTGCACAGAGAAACCCTGTCTCGAAAACCCAAAAGAAAAAGAAAAAAGAAACACCAGTAACTATATGGGTAATGAATTGAGTTCTACCTTTTACTTTCTCAGGACTATTTCTGTTGAAATAAACTTTAAAAGATACCCATGCATTTGGCTGCAAATTGCATGATTTCCTTGTTTCTGATAGCTGAGTGGTATTCCATTATGTAGATGTACCATAGTTTTTTATTCCATGTTAATGTTGAGGGACATCTGGATTGTTTCCAGTTTCTAGCTATTACAAATAAGGCTGCTATGAACATAGATGAGTCAACTTCCTTGTGATTTGGTGAGGAATCATTTGGATGTATACCCAGAAGTGGTATGGCTGGGTCCTGAGGCAGAGCTATTCCAAGTTTTCTAAGATATCACCAGACTGACCTCCATAGTGGTTGCACAAGCCTGCATTCCCACCAGCAATGGAGGAGGGTTCACCTTTCTCCACACCCTCGCCAGCATGTGCTGCCATTTGAGCTTTTGAAAGAGGACACTATGATGGAGATGTACCCTGAAGCAATAAATAAATAAATTTTAAAAATAGATACCCATGCTACTCACAATAATGTTTAATTTAAAAGACTGAAAAAATCGACAAAGGTGAAGTTAGTATAGTTCACACAGTACAAATATAGCTAGTTAATTTAGGGGTACACTTTCTCTTTGCTAGTTTTCATTGTCATATTTAAATATATATGATTGTTATATACACACAGATTCATTTCTTAATTTTAAAATGAATCTTATTTTATTATAAACTTTTCCATGTTATCATTTGCATTTTCTTGTAAGTAGTAATGTAATCTTTAAGTTACTATTATTTGTAAGTTTCATAATTTACATGTACCTTGTGTATTGAAGTTTAAATATTACATACAGTTGGGGCTAGTATGTCTTTCCTAATTTCCTTTGTTTGCCTGTATGTCTCTTCTTCTTCCCTGTCTCTCTCTGTTCTCCCTCCCTCTTTCTCTTTTTATACTATTTTGTATCTTCTTTTACCCACTTAATGTTAGTAGGCATAGTAATAGGTTTCATTACAGCATCTTTATGGTAAGTGTCTTTACAATTTGATCTCAGTTATCCCCCCTCAGGTTTCCTCTGCCTGGCTTCCTTTCCTCTCTCTGATCCTACACATATTTCATTATCCCCCAGTTTCTCTTCTCCTCTAAAAATCGCTTCTTTCCATCTTATCCCCTTTCATGTTTGATATACATAAGCACACTTATGAAATACACACATATCCACACACATTTGCATATATGTATAAAGTGTGCCTATATAATCTTAAATCTCATTTCCTCATATAAGAGCAAACATGCAGCATTACCTTCCTGTACCTGACTTATTCCACCTAGCATAATGATTCCTAGTTCCATCCACTCTCCTGCAAATCTTATAATTTATTTTTCTGTGTGTGTGGTTGCAAAGAATTCCATCTTATGTATGAATCATGGTTTCTTTATTCATTTCTCTCTCGATGGGCATGAAGGCAAGTTCCCCTCTCTGGTTACTGTACATAGTGCAGCAATAACCATGAATATGCAAGTAACTCTGACGAATGTTGACTTGGAGTCTTTTGAATTTATATAACTGAATGGTATAGCTGAGGAGCAGGTAGCTCTCTTTTCAGTTTTGGAGACACATCCTTACTGGTTTTCATAGTGGCTGCACAAGTTTAGAGTTCCACCAGCAGAGAATACTGTCACCATTTGCTTCCTTGTTTGCAGCCATTGTAACTGGAGTGAGACAGAATCTCAAAGCGGTTTTAATTTGCACTTCCATGTTGTCTAAGGATGCTGAGTACTTTTACAAGAAAACTTAAAAGATATTTTTATTATTTATTTATTTGCATGCATGAGCATGCATGTGGTGTGTGTGTGTGTGTGTGTGTGTGTGTGTGTGTTGATTTTGTATTCTGCCATTTTACTAAAACTGTTTAATAGACATAGGAGTTCCCTGGTGGAGTTCTTCTGGTCTTTACTGAAGGTTGTTCCATGTGCCAATGCACATAATTTGACTTCTTTTCTTGTTTAAATTCCTTTTATTCATTTTACCTTATTGCTCTAGCTAAGACTTTTATCACCATATTTAATAACAGTGGAGAAAACAGAAATCAATTGTCTCCTTCCAGATTTTAGAGGAAATGCTCTCAATTTTTTCTCCATTTAGTATAGTGCTGTCTATAAGATTGTCACATATGACCTTTGTTACCCTGTGGCATGTTCCATATTCTTAGTGTTTTGGGAATGGCTACCATGAAAGGATGTTCAACCCTTTCTGTAGCTGCTGAGATGAACATGTGATTTCTGTCTTTAAGCTTATTGATGTATTGTATTATATTCATTTTTAAATGTGTTTTACACTATCCTTGCAACCCTGGGATGAAGTCACTTGGTCCTCAGGTTTGCTCATCTTAAAGTGTTAATGAATTCAATTTGCCAGAAATTATTGAAAAATTTTCAATATGTGTTCTTCATGGAAACTTACTTATGGTTTTCTTTCTTTGTTGTATACTTATCTGCTTTGGGTATCAGAATAATGCTGATTTTATAGAAGGAGTTCGTTAGTGGTCCTTTCCTCCTTCTCTGTTTTATGCAACGCTTTGAGGAGTATTGATATTAGCTGTTCTTGAAAGATTTGGTAGGATTTGGCAGTGAATCTGTCTAGTCTTGGCCTTTTTTGTGTTGAGAGACTTTTTATTAGTGCTTCAGTCTCTATGAGTGGTATAGATATATATTAACTGTTTATATATTCTTGATTTAATTTTGGTAGGTCAAATATGTCTAGGAATTTACCTGTGTCTTCTAGATTTTCCACTTTGGACAAATATATAATATTTCAAAGTAAGCATATCTTTATGCTAATAAGCTATGTGTGTGTCAGCAGACCTGGTTTAATTCCTCACACCTTGAAACCCACAGAAAAAACTACTCTTATTTCCTATTCCTTATTCAGTTAGTCACTTATTAATACCTTTAAACATAACAACTTCTACAAACTGAACTTCATAAGGGTATAACAGAATGAAACCTTGTGCAGTATGAGTTAAAGCTGATTTTTGTGCCTTGTGCCCTAGCAAATATATGCCTATTCCTTATTCAGTTAGTCACTTATTAATACCTTTAAACATAACAACTTCTACAAACTGAACTTCATAAGGGTATAACAGGATGAAACCTTGTGCAGTATGAGTTAAAGCTGATTTTTGTGTCTTGTGCCCTAGCAAATATATGCCAGACATGATATGCTTCAGGCATTCAGTTCAGCTATTCTTTCTCCTAAAATTTCAAATATCACATAAACAGCCATGTGAAGTTGCCATGAGGATCTAGGGTTCTTTGGTGCAAAAACTGAGAATGATGGGTTTAGAATTGTCTGAAAATGCACATGCCTCACACATTTGAAAGCATACATTTATAATTAGCATCGAGAACTATGAACATGTATAGATAGCTGTTTTGAAAATGGGACCAAGCAAAATGCTATGCTTAATTTATGATTCTAATATATGCTATTTCTAAGTTTTAAATATTGCTTCTCTGATAGAAAACATTAGATATGCTCTTCTTTCCAGTCCAGGAAAGCTAAATGACTTTACTGACTTTCAAGGTCAGGTGCCCTCTCTAATATTAATATGTACCTCTAATTATATAGTTGATAAAATGAGACTAGAGAGATTACAACATTTGTATGTCACTGGTTGTGCATCCTCCAAGGCTAAATGGTATACATTGCTCATGAGCCAATGAATACAGCACACAGTTTCAACTCTCCCCAACTGCTGTTACTCAACATTACTCAAAGAAAGCAGTGCTGAGAAGGTACCAGGTAAACATGGGACTTGGAGATCAAGGAGCCTCATTCTGTCTCCTTAACCAGGGAGAATGTTTAAGAAAATCAATATAGGCATAGATTATTAGAATTGAGAGTACCATATTTTTCCTTCTTACTGGTCCTGTTTAACGGATGTATTAATCAAACTAGATGTATCTGAAGTACAGTGAAAGTCAAAGAGATGTGCATTCACTGATATGCCTCAGGCTGTTGCCAATTCCTTCCCTCCTTGGACGCACATGTTCCTCTCCCATTCAGAGGTACAGATTGTATCTGCTATTCTTCCTCAGATAGTCTGACTTTAGAGACCAGTTTTACCAATGAATTGGCTGAAGAGGTGGTCTGGTGCCTAGGATGTTTTAAGGCACCTGGAATTTTCTGCTTGTGCCTTTTGAGTACTCTTCAATAGAAGCTTTTCTCTGTGGGAAACCAAAGGCCATGGAAGTCTGATTAGTATGGGACTGCCACATTTGGAAAGAGAGAGAGAGAGAGAGAGAGAGAGAGAGAGAGAGAGAGAGAGAGA
>CAJQZJ010032773.1:7847487-7888292 GCA_907164525.1 Lophiomys imhausi
AGAGAGAGAGAGAGAGAGAGAGAGAGAGAGAGAGAGAGAGAGAGAGAGAAATGTGAGCAGAGGGTCACTCTCCAGCTCCTACAGTCAACCCCAGGCAGGGCCAGGCCCTGAGGGAAGCTGCCATCTCAGAAAACACCACAGGTCCCTTTCTCCATCTGCTGCCATGTGGACTAACTAGCCAGCTCAGTCCTCCCTCCAGTTCTGATCCATGATAAGCAACACAACGTAATTGTCACTGAAACTGGAGGCCATTGTCAGGCAGCTAAAACTAAGCAGGTAGAGCAGTGTGCTCGTGTGCTCTTTCAGTTTCTCAAGAACATAGTTGTGGGACTCGAACGTTAATTGACCTGCCAAGAGAGGATAATAAGTGTGGCTTATTATTTACTATTGATTAGAACCTAGCCTCTACAAAGTTTCACACAAATTTACGGAGGATTAAATTTGATGAGTGCCACATACAGATGCAAAAGATTTCAGACTGGTTGAAAACATAAGCTTGCAACTTGTGGCTTTATTCCACAGGAGGACAGTTCCTGGTCTTGCATGTGATGTAGTGGTCTTACCCAGAATTCTTTCTTTCACTGACTGTCTTGCTGCTACCTTCTGTTGACTTCTAAAATCTTGGAAGTATTCTCAATATATGTCTTATCTTAACTAGTGTCTGCAATACTGAAAATTGTGTAATTAATCATTCCTCACAATGGGCTTTACTTTCTCTTCTATCACACAACTCAGCCAAGTGCAGTGGAGGTAGATGTTTCCAACTGGAAAAGGAATCAAAGTGATTTGCAGAACCACAAAGAGCATCTACGTAGAAATACATCGAGTATGGCTATCTCCTCCAGAAAGCATTTCCTGGTCTTCTTACATTATACATTAGAAAAACAAACAAGCAAACAAACAAACAAATCGCTCAATTTTTTTAATGGGGCCCCCAAATCTGCTGTATCATAGACCACAAGGACTTTCCATTGATTTGTGCATGTCTTTATTCAAAAGTCTGACTACATTTTGGATTTTAAACGTCCTCCAGTCTTCAAGAGCTAAAGACCCAGCTTTCCCTTGTGGTACTTTTGGGAGGTAGTGGAGTCTCTCAGGATTGGGGCCTAGTTGGAGAAGGCTAGGGCTTGGAGGACATGGCCTTGAAGGATATGTTGGAATCTGGCCTCCTTTTCTCATTCATGTATTATTTAGTCCTTAGCCACCATCCTTGGGCAGCTCTGTTAAATCATATGTTCCTGCCATGTTGTTCTGCTTGACCAACAGGCTCAGAGCAACATGGCCAATCAGCATAAATTGATACTTCAGAAACCAGGACCTCAAATAATCATTTCCCTTTTAGATTATTTATCTGGCAAAGTTTTGCAGCAATGGAGAGCTAGCTGACATACATATTGTGATGACAATTCTTGATTGTCAACTTGACTACATTTAGAATGAACTAACCCGAATGGTTGGGTATACCTGTGAGTGATATTTTAATTAATTAAATCATTTGAAATGAGAAGACTCACATTTAATCTGAATTTTTTGATGTGGGAAGATACATCTTTAATTCAGAAGTTTTAAGGTGGGAAGATTCACATTAATCTGGGCCACAACTTGTATAGACAGCTCATATAAAGTATAAGGAAGAAGGAAGCTTGTTCCTTTTGCCTGCTTGCTATCACTCTCACTGACAAGTCCATTCCTTCACTGGCATTAGAGTCTACTTCTTTGGAATTCCAGGATATACTGAAGACCAGCTGAGACATTCAGCTCTGTGGACTGAACAAACTACTAGATTATTGGACTTTTCTTTGGTAAAAGCCATCATTGGACTAGCTGTACCACAGACTGTAAGCCACTATAATACAACCCATTTATAATCATAGTGAGATTCATTCTGTAAGTTCAGCTGCTCTAGAGACAGAACAAATACAGCTGACTAATATACATATACACCATTGGTACGACTTGAGACAATTGGGAATGTGATTACACTTTCTGGGGATCTTGCCTAACATAATACCTGCAATGAATACTCAGCAAAGATTTGTTTACAGGAACTGTGGTCAGGGAAATGCTTGTGTAAGTTTTATATGATTGTTTTTCATAAAAAAAGTAGTGGGTCATGAAATACATCTGATATCCATTACTCAGGCTTGGCAAGTTTTACCTTGAGTAAGCCATTTCTCCATTTCATTGTGGTAGGTGAAAATTACATTCAAACCCTCTTCTTCTCATCCTTCAGGGGTAAGCTAGCATGAGGGTGCTTTGAATTTTCTTTCAAAAAAAGAGTAAAATTTAAATTTGTTTTACTATATAGTTAAAAAGTATATATCAAATCTTGTCTCCATATGGTTTAGGATGATAAACACTTATTATGAAGAATTAAAATTCCTAAAAGGATGTGTGTGTTTCTTCTTTATCCATTGGTCTTCTCTGTTTCAGAGAATCAGATGAAAATTTGCATCGATTAAATTCTGCACAAAAGTGTCCCTTGGTTTAAATTTGAACCACAGATCATTTGCATTTAAATACTCTTTTAGACTTAGTCTTTCACCAACCAAGAACCATTAGGATAATCAGTGAGAGATAAAAATCTTTGAAAAATGTGCATATGTTGCTTACAATCCTGCTTAAGTACTTTGAATCTGCAATTACAAATTCAAAACAGAAATAAAAACCCCAAATCCACAGAAACCAAAAAAAAAAAAAAAAATCACAGCAAATGATACTTTACACCCAATTGAAGATTTAGCATTTTACATTGACTAGATGTTTTCCCTTTTCTTGAACGAGACACCTGTCTTCATAAGTCACATTCATGAAAAAAAAAGTGAATAGGTAAAAATAATTTACAAAATGTCTACAGAATTTGTGAGATACGTCATTTAGTGACCATCTCTGGTCCATTCATCTTTAACCATCTGCTTACTACAAAACGAGCCAGTTTTATGTCAGTAAAGGAAATAGACCAACTTATTGACTTTTCATCAGAACAAATTAGTAAACTGACTGTTTGCAAATTTGTTTATGAGTGTTTATGTGTATCATATATATGTATACATATACTTATACCACCACCCTTCCACACATACACACATATGTGCACACACATACACACACACATATGCACACACACACATAACAACACCCTTCCCCCCATACATATGCAAGCACACACAGGACTGCACACAGCACAGCCTTGGGGGTTAGGACACACCTTCCACCTTGTCTGGAACAGAGCCTTCTATTGCTTGTGGCATATATACCTGGTTAGCTAGCCCATGAGCTTCTAGGCATTCTTCTGTCTCTGCCCCTACTCTTTTGTTGAAGTGCTGGGAGATGCTGGATACCATGTCTGACATTTTATGGGTTGTAGGGATCTGAACTCAGGCCCTTCTTCTTGAATAGCAAGGGCTTTTTACCCACAGAGCCATTTCTCAGCCTGTCAGTGAGTTTTTTTTAAAGATTACTTATAAATAATACATTTGCATAATTTTTTAATGTCTCTCTGATGCAACCAAGTCGTCTGTCCAGATATTTTATGCAAGCTTTTGCTCCTCTTCATATCTACAACAGATCCAGATCCAGTTGGAAATATGTCTATGACCTACTGAAGATCTGTAGCTTAATCCATGGGCATTCGGATGTCCAGGAGCTGTAGTTTTTGTTACAGGACAGTGTCATTGAAAGTTTAAGCAGATTTTCCATTAGAAACACCTATGGATAATTACTTCACTAAATATTCCAATTAGGTAAGGCAGAGTCAATGTCATGTACATTAAGCATCATTACTAAGTGCTGTTTCCATCTAAGGAATTGAGCATTGCTCCCCAAGGAAGGTAAGCGCTGTAAACTCTTAGGAGCTCCTTCTGCTGCATGGCTGGAGCTCCTGAGTTGTGTTTCAGGAGCTTGCTGCCCTCTCTGGTGTAATGCCCTTCTTTTCCCCTTCCTATTCCGGGTGCACTGATTTATGTGGTTTACTTCTTCCCTATTTCTGGAAGCAGCTCCTACATTCCATTTCTACTTTGTTCTGGCTATGATTTAAGTCAGGCTGCCTTGGCTTGGAGGTTATTTAATAATCTCTCAGGAAACCTTGACATAAAAGTGAAAAGAAAACTACTTTTCCAGCAGTGAAACCAAAAGGCATTTCCCTGAGGAATCCAAACAAACTCATTCTCTTGTACCTTTTATCCCTTTATTTTATTTTCCCTGCAGCTAAAACCTTACTAGTTTCGTCATGTTCACTGAGGTCACTGAAATTTTATAGTGAACGGGACATGCTGGGACATGTTACATGCTGACTGTGTGTTGTCCAAGTGCCACTAAACCGAAGTATTTACCCTACTGCATAGGAAGCTGCATGGCTTTCTTTCTGCTCCTACAAACTTCTTCAGGTCCAGGCAAAGAACCATGAACTTGGCTTAAGGAAAAATGTAAAGTATCTCTCTCAAAGCCTCTTCAAATTTACACTAAAGAGATGGGTAGGAATAGGAAATAGAAAGTGATAGGATAGGACAGGGACCCTAAAGCAGCAGTTCCTAGAATCTCTTTGCTAAAGTCCAGGAACACCAGGTAGTTCTGTTTCCCGGTCCTTGTATCTTCTTCTCTTTCCTGGAAGCTCTTCATGATTCTGTAACTGAAATTGAGAAGAGGTATCTGGGAAAAGATGGCTGTGCCAATAGGATGGACCAACTCTCCCTTAGATCTTCTCATCCCAGTTTCTTCCATAAGACCTTTAAGAAACACCACCAGACTATCCACCAGCAGCTTTATGATATCCTGTTTTCTGAGATCTCTCTTGTTATACAGTAGCTTTGCTCTCTCTCTCTCTCATCTATTATCTATCTATCTATCAATCTATCTATCTATCTATCTATCTATCTATCTTTCTACCTATCTATCATCTATCTTTCTACCTCTTGTTCCCATCTATAATCTATAGTAAACTCTTTAAAACTCACCCTCAGTGGTACATGAATTTCATTCTTTGAATTCATGAGACAATTTTCTGAAAACCACTGGCTCAGAAAACTTTGGTGGCAATCAATTTTTCTGGGACTGCACCATTCCAAGCTAAGCTCACAAAGTGGAAAAAAAAAACCCTCAAAGGCACCCTGAAATTTCCTGCCTGAAAAGAACTAGACAAGTGTATTATAAACACAGACAAGATAACTGACCAGTTCATCTGAAACAGAGATAAATAATCAGAATGTATTTATCCAGTTTAGGCCTAGGCAACCATTAAAGGAATGCATATCTGCATATAAAGAAATGGAATAATATCTGTGGTATACTGTTAAGGTTTGAAGTTTACATGCAATGAGAGATCAAGCCAGGTGCGTGCCTTTAATCCCAGAACTTGGGAGACAGAGGCAGGTGGATGTCTGTGAGTTTGAGGCCAGCCCGGTCTACAGAGTGAGTTCTAGCACAGTCAAGATTACACGGTGAAACCCTGTCTTGAAAAACCAAACAAAAACAAAACAAGACAAACTAAAGATAGAGATCAGCTTAGTCATGAGGATTTATACCCATATTCCAAAGATGGGGTACTTGAGTGACAAAATCCTAGACCTATAATGTCCACAGCTTACATTGTCCCTGTGTAGCTATTTAGTTTAGAGTGCAAATTAAGATTAAATTAAAATCTAGTCTCATGTTTGTCCATTTCAAGTGTTCAACAGCCATGTGTGTATAGCTACTGTATTGGAGAACACAGATAAACATCACTATTGCAAAAATATCTACAAAACAGAGAATGTTTTACTTTCTGTCTTTGTCTTTGTTGACTTTTTATTATGGTTATAAATTAGTTTCCTAACCAAAATAAGAATGAAATTATTTCTATGTGGGAGAGCCTTTTGCTTTCAGTACGAATTTTGGACTGGAGCAAATCACACTGTGGTTTACTTTGTATCATAAACTGAATCCCTAAAATGCGGCTACTGAAATTTTCTTTTTAAATGATGAACTCTTCTCAAACACCCCAGCTGTCTAAAACATCCAAATTATTATATTAACCAAAAGGTCCTTTGCTGCAGCTTAAGTATGAATAATAGTTCAACTAGCAATAAATGGAAAAGGTTGGAGGTCTGTAAGGTCCTCTTAGCTGACTGCATGTTGAAGGTAAGGTCTGTAGGTTGGACTCGTTGGAGAGGAAAGAAACTGAGGTCAAGGAAAGTCTGCCAGTTTTCTGGATATGGGGGCATGCCTCTGAAGGGACTATGAAGACCCATTTACTGCTGTTCATACTTAACTTCTTCCTCTACCTCTCTTCCTCTTTCCTTTCCCCTCTCCTTCCTGCTCCCTTTCTCCTGTTGTATGGTCAGATCAATAACTTTGATCCTCTACCTACTCCATGAGACTTGTTGCCCCACCTAAGTGAAAAGCTGTGAGCCTGGACACATCTTCCCACTTCATGCTGGTTTTCTCTTGTATGTACTGTAGTAATGGAAAGCTGGGCCATTTAGTAGTCATTCTGTGTCTCTCTGCTTTTATATCTCTATGTTCTGAGGAATAGGTAGTGGGGCAGGGGAAATTTTGATGGAGCTATATTATTATATATTTGAGATGTATCAGATATCAAATAGCACCTGAAGGTATAAGGCTCACAGGGCTCTAGACTGCAAATAGCTCTCTAGTCTGCCCTTTATTGAAGGCTTCACTTTGCACTGTTTCAGTTTTCTCCCCACTAAATGGACCATCCAGAAAGACACAGCTCCTAAGTTTAAACTGCATGCCATTTGTAGCAATATGATGAAATTTTGTGCTATCTTACTCTATCTATCCTGTCGAGGGTATGGGTCATTTTTATGTCTAGTATATCCATAATACATATGCCACCAGTCTGTGTTTCACTTGGTGGCCACCTCTACTCTGAGAATGACTGTGGTGGTAGTAATGGATTAGCACCCTTTGTTTTATAGCAATGGCCCCAAAGTGCACTAGTGATGTGATTCAGATAAGTCAAAGAGAGATGTCACCTCACATCATCACAAGACAAAGTTAGCTATAGCACAATACCCGAGAGAGATATATTCATAAAACCTTTATTACATTCTAGTATTGAAATTATTCTATTTCATTATTAGTTACTATTATTAGTATCTTTGGTGTCAAACTCTATAATTGTTGGGCAAGAAACAGCAAAATAGCTTTAGAACTCATTTTTAGAACATTTTTTGATCATGTGAGGATAATGGGAATATGTTTTTCCACATATATTCATTGCAATCACTCACTTAAAGAAAAATAGAATGTAACCACGTTGTACTTTTTGTACTGCTTGAAAGATTTTGCTGGGTTATAGAAACTGTGAAAGAAAAAATTAAAATGGTTGGAGCTTTGTTTCAACCACCCAATGTGTTTATATGTATATGTGTGAAATTGTTGGAGCTTTGCTCTATTCACCAAATATTTTGTATGTATGCATATGTGTATGTATGTATGTATGTATGTATATGTGTAAAGTTGTTGGAACTTGTTGAAGCTTGCTTCATCCACCGAGAGTGTGTGTGTGTGTGTAGGAGTTTCTGTGTTTGTGGGTGTCTGTGTGTAGGAGTTTCTGTGTGTGTGTGTGTGTGTGTGTGTGTGTGTGTGTAGGAGTTTCTCTCTCTCTCTCTCTCTCTCTCTCTCTCTCGTGTGTGTGTGTGTGTGTGTGCGTGTGTGTATACTTCAGATGACAGTGTGTAGGAACAGATTCTTTCCTTCCACTCTGCCAGACCCCAGGGATCTAACTCAGCTTGTCTGACCTGGTGACATCTGCAGAACCCTTTGAGCCATTTCACTAGTCTAAGATTTTTTTTTTCATTGCTGAAGAATTTTTTTTTTCCGAGACAGAGTTTCTCTGTGTATCCTTGGCTGTCCTGGACTCACTTTGTAGACTGGGCTGGCCTCGAACTCACAGAGATCTGCCTGTCTCTGCCTCCCGAGTGCTGGAATTAAAGGCGTGTGCCACCATGCTCAGCTATTTTTTTTTAATTTAAGAAAAAATTTTTTTATTTTACATTCCAACCCCCATCCCTCTCCTTCTCCTCCCCCCAGTCCCATACTTCCACCCTCTTTCCCCATACTCTCCCTCCCCCACCCAGTTCCAACCCATTCTGGCTCATCAAACCCCATCAGGACAAAGTGCCTCCTCTTCCATCTAGGTAAGATAAGGCAGCTTTGCTAGGGAAATGAGCTCCAGAGGGAGGCAACATGATCTAAGTCTGGGATAGACCCTGTCCCATTTGTTAAGGGATCCACTTGAGGACCAAGCAGTCCCTCGGCTTAATATATGTAATGGGCCTAGGATCAGTCCTTAGTCCTTACAAGCTCTTTGCTTGTTAGTTCAGTCTCTTTGAGCCCCCTTGTGTCCAATTAGCTCTGAGGGTCTTCTTGTGGTGCCCTTGATCCATCCAGCTTCCTCAAACCTTCCCCTAACTTTTCCTCAAGACTCCCTGATTTTTGCCTAGGGCTTGGCTGGGGGTACATAAAGGATCACCATGCTACAATCCACAGACCCAAAGAAACTAAATATTAAAGAGGGCTCAAAGGATGATGCTTGAATCCCTGTTAGTAAGGGAATAAAATAGACGTGGGAAGTGGGTGGAGAGAGGGATCTGGATAAGAACCCAACATTACTGCCAAAAGAGAAATCAAATTTGATAATCCAGTCCTTTTTCCATTTGGACTTATCGCTAGTTCATCACGTCCACAGGCTCATGGCCCTTCCTCAGAGTGGTTCAATGTTCCCATGGTTTGTAACATATATGCCCTAAAGGACTTTACTTAGAACTTGAATGTGCAGTGTCCTGAATTGTCAAAACTATGCTTATAATATATTACACTGTGAAGTGACTTTCACCTCATGGATCAGCTTCTCATCCAGTTCTGTACTTTATTGATAGACATGAGTCATGTAGGTCCTTTGTTATTGTTGGAGTTGCTGAGCAGAGGCGTATGGAGTCATGTGAATCTATTAAAACATCAGCATGCTCGTGAGGAAGAGAACTCAATGTTCATATATGGACCCGTAGAAGCCTTTGAAAGCCATGTTATGAGAGGAGAGTGTTTAGCATAATCACCAGCTGAGAAATGGGCTAAAATCCTCCAAAACAGTTAATTTCAGCAACACTCCTCATCAACTTTCTTGAATATTTGTTTCTGTGATTATTTTGTGTTTAAAGAGTACCCGTACTACTCTTCGAACGTTTAACTTACTAGACACACAAAGCTTATTCTTCTCCTTCCCAATATTAAGGGGGATGGAAAACTGGGCCCGATGGTGTCTAATGCAAGCCTTAAGGAGTTCCTTTAGATGCTAACTAAGCAGGTTCAAGCCCTGCCTGTGCTACAGAGAGACTATCGGCCTAGTTTTTGGGCTAGCTTGGGAAACTTAGTAAGACACAGTCTTCAAACAAAACAAACAACAGGAACAGAAAAACACATGAAGTTGCAGCTCAGAGGCAGGGCACTTGTCAACATTTGTGAAGGGTTCCATCATTCCCCAGTATCACTAAAAGAAAGGAAAAAAAGCAAACATGGAATCTGTTCAACTAAAGCATATGTATGATCAAGAGATATTTCCCTAAACCAAAAAATACTTACAAAAGAACTTTAAGCAGAGCTTGTGAAACACTATGCCTACTTCCAGGCCTGTTTGCTTTTCTTTTGTGTACTGGTATTTGAAAGACCCAAGCAACACTGCTTTATAGGTAGCTTCTCTAGCGTGATGTCACTTGAATTGAAGATTGGTCTCAGGTTTTATATGTCCTATGAAATATGATTAGGGTGTATGACTTTGAGGGGTCACAGGACTGAAAACCTATTTCGCATGAAAGGAGTAACTAATATTACCCGGGGGAGTATCTATTAACTTTTTAAAATAGCTAAGAGTAACTCTTATTTTTAGATAGAGAAACCTAATCTAAACCTCACAATCTTTTTTGCATATTTCAGAGAAATTCTGAGAACCAGTGTGACCACCATCATTTCAGAAATTAAAACAAAACCAAAACCAAAAATCAAAAACAAACCAAAACAACAATGACAACAAATCCAAAGCAGTGAGGTGACTTGTGCAGCCCTAGGAGAAAAGGTGGCGAAGGCAAGCCTGTCTTCCAGGTGCATGCTTCCCCCTAGAGACTCCACTGCTCCCTCTAAAACTGATGGAGGAAAAGAGACCAGCAGCAAACCTCACTGCCTTTGATGGAAGAGTTTTGGGGGGTAAAATTGAAGCAGTTGCCTCCCTTCCCCTCCCAGCATTGGTCATTGGGAAGTCTTGTTCCTCCTGTTTTACTCCTACAAGGGAATTCAACCTGCAGGCTCCAAACCAGAGAAACATTTCTTGAGGCTCCTCGGCTTCTCTGAAATCTTGTGCAGTGTAAGATTCAAGGGAGAATTTTGAAGTCAACTAACTGGACAAAGAATGTTTATTTAAGACCCACTGCTGTACTCCCCATTCTTTCTGAGTGACAGTTTTGCCAGCAGACCGAGATGACAACTCGGGTTTGAGATCTGGAGACACAGGATTCCAGGAACACCTGTTAAGGGCTCTGCTGCTCCAGGACCACCAGACTCCGGCCTTGGGCTTCCTCAGGTCCAGTGCCCGCGCCATAGCGTGCTGGCTGTTTGTCCTTGAGATGCAGCTCCTGCAAGGGACCAGCTTTTCCTACACCAGAAACTCGCAGCCCAGAGTGGGACTTCCCTCGGGCGTTGAGGCGCTGAGCCTCTCTGCAGCCTGACTCCTGCAAGCCCAAGGGGTCTGTAGCTGGGGACCCCGGCTCCCTCCCGGCAGCAGGGGATCACTCCCGCCCTTGACTTGGCTCTGCAGATTAGATGAACTCCTAAGAAGAGCGAGAGTAGCGGCTGCAGGGAGTGGTAGCAACATGCAATGGGGCGCTGCGCAGCATAGGGTGCAGATGCGCGTGGGCTACCGAGGTTGGCGGACAGTGTTCCTGCGTCCTTGGCCACCAGGAACTTATCTGGCTTACTCCCCTGCGAGGCCATCGCTCCGCCCCCCAATACCTGTGTCCTTTCCTTCCAGGGTGGGGTTCTCCTCCACCTCCATCTCGGACCCTCCTCCCTCCTCCCACCCTCTCCTGCCCGGGGCTCTGTACCATGGTACAGTGCGGGGTCCCTGATCAAGTGGCCTCGGAGGTCCTGGGAGAAGCCCAGCGGTGACAGCGTTGCAGCGGCTCCAGCTCCTGCGCCCGCTCGCCTGCTCACCCTGTCCCACACTGAATCTGACCAGCTTTGGGCGCCTCCCAGGGCAGCCTTGGGACTAGATATCTAGATAATCTGTTGGCTGCACATTCCAGGCTTCCTCTTCTGAGCAGAAACGCAAGGACCGACGCAGTAAGTTCAAAATCTCAGTTCTCCTTCTGAGATCATGAACCGCTCTAAAGGAGCCAGGGGTCCTGTCCGTGGAACAGGGGGTGGGAAGGTGTTTCTAAGGGGAGCCTCCAGGCACTCGCTGAGTTCAGGTGGAACAGGAGAACTAGGAGGGTAGTATCGCTCCCTTTTCCTTCGTTTGCTGGACTATTTCTTTTCTAGTGAATGTTATTGACTGTTCCTTGATTGACCACTACAGTCTGAGACGGTAAGATATGATTCTACTTCCTCTTCAAAAATCAAGCACTTTCTTAAGTGTAAGGTCATGTTGTATTTTCCAAAGCTATTAAAAAAAAATAGACATTTTAGACTTCCATTCGTTTCCCCAAGATGGGATTACCTACCAGTAGAAATCTATGGCTGTGTGGCAGGAGGTGACACTAATATTTAAATGCCCTTCTTAGTAGGGAATAATCATTAAAATCTCAGTGACATGCAGGAGACAACACTACTGTCCTAGGCAAGAAGCACAAATACAGGAAAGAGAGCATTCACAGACTTTTTAAGGATCCATCCATTTCTCTACTTAAGAAAACAATCACGTGTAGCATTGCTCAAGTCCCATCTCCCCTCCCAGAAGGACCAACAGGTTCAGGCAACTATAGTTTGTAGCATAGTGTCTGGGGCTTCCCCTGGGAAACATTCCTGGAAGGTATACTTGATAGGATGTCAACCTTTGCCCACCTGGAGTGATTCTGTTGCAGAAATAGCTTGCAAACCCACAGATTTCATCACATAGTCAAAGTATGAGAAGTCTCCGACTCACTAAAAGCACCCTGAGCCTCAGAAGAAAAAAAAAAATCACTGTCTGTTCTACACTTAAGTGCTTCTGTAAGAAATTCACTAAAGGTGCACCTGTTCAAGAAAGCAGCATCATTCATAGTTTTGAATTTCTTGAATAATTTGAGTGTCTCATTTTGCCTCCTTTCAAGGAAAGACACTTGCCTTGCTTGCTTCTGGGTTCATTAGGGGCCCCTGGACTGTCATACATGGCAGTGTCGTCCTCTTGTCCTCTTTTCTCTTCTGCTTTTCCAGAAGCACTGCTGTGAATGAGAAATTTGGTATTAGGGGTAGTGCTTTGCCCCAGCCCAAGGCTAGTACTGTGTTTAAATGCAGCTCATAGTGTTCACATACTAATAGCTTGTAGATCAATAACCATTCCTGTAGAGGAGTTGTAAATAAAAGGACCTTGGAGTGAAGAAGACAGGATTGGAAAGAAAGAAGGAAACAGTCAATAAATCAAATGTGCTCCTCTTCCCAGTTCCCTTAAATCTGGGGCTTGCACTCCGATTCATCTATGCAGCCTTTAAACTCCAACTTTTGGAGTCAGCTCAGCTCTGGCTGAAATGTACGGTGTGACTGCGCTCTACAAAGTCAATGTCTTAGCCTCGGGGAAATGGTACAGCCTATCAAACAGGCCATGGTTCGAATGCCAAGTTTCCATGATGGGTAGTGGGGCTGCTATCTCTGGGATGGTTCGGCTAGAAATCTATGTGGACCTATGTGGAATGCATCATTATAGCAAATAGAGAAAATACACCAAAAGCTCCCAGGCCCTTAGGAGAGGATAGGCACATGTGTTTGTGTGTGTTTGTAGCAGAGGGGAACAGAGAAATAGTTACAAGCACTTAAGAATAATTTCTATGTGGAGGAGTATACTGACAGGCAATTTAAAAGGTTATAATCAAGAACTGAATTAAGAGGGTCTCAGGCCAAACTTCTTGTAGAAGCAAGTACCTGATTAAGAATAAGAAAGCAAAAATGATGTTTCTGTGGCACAGCAAGTAGTCCTGTGGGTCTTATATTCAGTAAAGAAGAGGATTGAAATTATACTTTATATTAAGCAGGTGACAGCAGTTATTAGAAAAATTGTATTTTTGTCTAACTTTATATTGATTTTTGTCAAATTGTTGAGTGGCTTTAATGTACTAGATGGTGCACTGCAAGATTAAACAATGGTTCAAGGAGTTCCAGTTTTGTCTTCAAAGAGACTGCTGTCCCCGGTTAGACAACTGGAACAGCTGCAATGTGACCTGAGCTGTGGGCAGCGATAAAAGTGAGCATGAGGCTCTGGATAACCAGGATAATGACAGAGTCCTCAGCTCACCATGGGGAGGGCAGAGAGGCATGGGGAAGCTTGAGAGAGTCATGTATGTCTATTGGGATGTTAAGGGGGATCAGGATGGAGCTTCTGCAGAGATAGCATCAAGCCTTAAGTGCCATACTAAGGAGCCAAGATTTATTTTAGTGGGAGAGCAAGTTAAAGTGTGCTTTGAGCAGATAGTGAAACAAAAAGTTCCATTCAGGGAGGCAGTTGAGAAAGAAGCCGTGCAGAGAAATCGTTATGTAAGTGGTGGGAGATGAAGACTGAAAGTTAAGCCAATTTGGGGTTGTAAGAACAATACCTCAGTACTACATTAAACCCAAGGGAAGAACCAGTGTGACCTTGGCCCAAGAACCAGGCCCACATACAGAAAAATATCAGGATGGTTCTGTGGAAATCAGGGCCACAGAACAGCTGTGGCACTCCCCAGAGCACAGAGGAGGAAGGAGCAAGCCTTGGTTTCTTCCTTCCACCTGCTTTTTATTTATGCAGTTTTCTTTGAAAAAATATTTATGTGTGTATGATGTGTGTATATATGTTGATATGTATAAATGTGTGTGAATGCAGGTGTGGTGTGTGTGTGGGTATTGTGGGTAAGATATGCATGCGTGTGTGTGTGTAGTGTGTATGTGTGTGGGGACCATACATGATATGTATGTTTAGGGTGTGTACATATGTATGTATTCATGTGTGTGATTGCAAGTGTGACATTGTACACATGCAGAGCACAACCTCAGGTGTAAGTTCTTACTTTCCCCCTTGATTCTTTTTGAGACAAGGTCTCTTGTTCACAGCTGCATCCACCAGGAGATCCTACTCACAGGCTTCTGAGGATTCATTCTCCTGTCTCCATCTCCCAGCTTGCAGAGGAGCTGGGATTATAAATGTGGATTAAGCGTCCAGATTCACATGGGTTCTCTTCATATCTCCACACTTGCATGTCAAGCACTTTATTCTCTGAGCCAGCTCCCCTCGTGCCTCCTGCTTTTTAATTACCTCCAAGTGCCTTGAACTGCTTCAACCCAACCAGAATCCTGATAACTTGGAAGCCTGAAAATGAGGGAAGGTCCTGAACAGCTGGCTCAGTGCTACAGAGCAGGACAGAAGCAGGAAAGTTGTAAAGTGGAGCGGAGGTGCATGGGGCTAGCCAGCATTGTCTGTGAGCTCCATAAACACGATTCATTTCACAATGGTTGTGGATGCTATTATGATTGGTTTAAAAAAAAACTAATTCATTAAGATATCTGGACTAAGCAGAAACCTTTTGTGAATATATGCACGATCACAAGGTGTAACCACTAGGGTATTGAATCTGTGTGTTTTTATACACTTAGCAATGAATTTATAGTAAAAAAAAAAACCAAAATGATTGTTTTAAGGAATCTAGTAGAGCTATTATATGCTTAACATCCAGTGGGATTTTCCCTTCAGGATACAGATTTACAAAGGCTTTCAGTATATATTACAGTACCGCCATGGTGAATCGTGCACGGCTTAACTTGTTAAGTTAGTGAATTAGTGAATGAAAGCAACAAGAAAAAAAGGAAGGAAATTAGAAATAAGATGCACGGCTATAAGAATAATTATGGTTAGAGACTGAGCCAAATGAGATGCCTGGGAGAGAGAAGCAGGAGACTATTTGCAGGAGCTTTTAGGCTTTGCAGGTCTCAAGGAAACAAGAAAACCCAGAATGCTTATCTCTTTTTGAAACTTTAAGGGCTTTAATGAATGTATTGAGTGCAGCAGATCATACAGGTGGGAAAACTCTGGGGTGTAGGGTGGGAGGGAAAGAAAGATGTCTAAACTTCTCTATTTAGAATTCGGGGGGTTCAAACCTGAATTTTGAATGCCGTACCTTTGTAGGATTCTGTTCTATGTTTCTATGTTACTTTCAGACCATTAAACAAAGCAGCGTCTCCACAGGAGGTTTTATTTTAAACACCTGTTGGCCCAGTAGGAAGTGAAACAACAGTGTCCTTGTAGTTCAAACCCGGGAGGCAGAGGAGGTTGGACCTGTGGGCTTCATTGGTCAGAAAGTTGGCGACTAGAAAACTGGCCCAGCTATTGACTTCCAGGCCAGTGAGAATCCCTGTCTCAAAAACAGCGTGGTTGGTACCTGAGGAAGGATGCTTGAGGTTTACTTTTGCCTACAGACACACATGTGCCCCTGAAAACACAACACCTGCATGGGGCAGGGTTATGTCCACTACAAGTGAAAGAAAGTGGCTATGTGAGAGTCCATGCATTTTCCCTTATTTTATTCTCAGCACACGGCTTATCTGTCCCTTTGCTATACCATATGCTGGTGGACACTTTTAACAGTTGACAGGGTGACACATTCCTTGAAGTTTATTTGTTGACTTCATAGCCACCATAAAATTGATAAATCTTATTGCATTCATTTTGTATTAAAACAGAATCTATTTTATCTCATTTATTTTGGAACTGGTTCTCTCCTATAGAAAAATGGATTCTTATAATGATCGTAGATATTTTAAATACATGTTTTTATCCTCTGTCCCTAGTTGAGAATACACATATTTAGAAGACTTGCTTTATTAAGCTGCTATGTGATCTGCAGTGTAGTGAGTCAGAGCACCACTGTCCAGAGGACCTCAGCCTAAACTAAATCAATCCCTTCAGGATGGTTATGTTTCACTAATGGTTTCCTATGTAATTTTTATTATAGACTCTTGTGCTATTTGCAGGCCACGTGAAACTGAAGTGGTGGCGAAGATGGGCCCAGTAGGTGCAGAGGCAGATGACAATCAAACAGTAGAAGTGAAGGTGGAGCCCTATGGGCCAGGGCACATGACTCCTAGAGGGGAACTGCCCCCTGATCCGGAGCCGGAGCTCATAGACAGCACAAAGCTAGTGGAGGTGCAGGTGGTCCTCATACTGGCCTACTGCTCCATCATCTTGCTGGGGGTAGTTGGCAACTCCCTGGTAATCCACGTGGTGATCAAATTCAAGAGCATGCGCACAGTAACCAACTTTTTCATTGCCAACCTGGCCGTGGCGGATATTTTGGTGAACACACTGTGCCTGCCGTTCACTCTCACGTATACCTTAATGGGGGAGTGGAAAATGGGTCCAGTCCTGTGCCACTTGGTGCCCTATGCCCAGGGTCTGGCAGTACAAGTGTCCACAATCACTTTAACAGTCATTGCTCTGGACCGCCATCGCTGCATTGTCTACCACCTGGAGAGCAAGATCTCCAAGCGAATCAGCTTCCTGATTATTGGCCTGGCCTGGGGCATCAGTGCCCTGCTGGCAAGTCCCCTGGCCATCTTCCGGGAGTACTCACTGATTGAGATAATTCCTGATTTTGAGATTGTGGCCTGTACTGAGAAGTGGCCAGGGGAAGAAAAGAGCGTGTACGGCACAGTCTACAGCCTTTCCACCTTGCTAATCCTCTATGTTTTGCCTCTGGGCATCATATCATTCTCCTACGCTCGTATCTGGAGTAAGCTGAAGAACCACGTCAGTCCCGGACCTGCAAGTGACCATTACCACCAGCGAAGGCACAAAACAACCAAAATGCTGGTGTGTGTGGTAGTAGTGTTTGCAGTCAGCTGGCTGCCCCTCCATGCCTTCCAACTTGCTGTGGACATTGACAGCCATGTCCTGGACCTGAAGGAATACAAACTCATCTTCACGGTGTTCCACATTATTGCCATGTGCTCCACCTTCGCCAACCCGCTTCTCTACGGTTGGATGAACAGCAACTATCGAAAAGCTTTCCTCTCAGCCTTCCGGTGCGAGCAGAGGCTGGATGCCATTCACTCAGAGGTGTCCATGACCTTCAAGGCTAAAAAGAACCTGGAAGTCAAAAGGAACAATGCTCCCACTGACTCTTTTTCAGAGGCTACTAATGTTTAAGAGAGCAGGTGTGAAAGCACACAGATGAATTACAACCAGAGCTACCAATTTGGTTAAGGAAGGTTTTCTGACCAGTGCATGCAGACCTCCCATCATATTGACTAACAAGCGTCAGGATGGAAAACTCAGCTGTATTATTTCTGGAAAACTGGCTGGCAGAGCTGAGGCGAAAATAAACAAATTGCTTTGCACAATGGTTTGATTACCGATATTTACATGGTAGGTTGAATTACGAGTAAAGGCGGGAGATGCTTTTGACTGTTTTCTCAGAGTGGAAGAAACCCGAATAAGGAATTAGTATTGGCATGGCTAAACAGGAGAAGTAAGTGTTCACTCTGAAGGGGACAGGAGGATCTGCAGCAGGGATGCTGTGGACTCCATGGCTCCCTCATCACTTGATGAGAAGCTGCTAAAGAACTCAGATTTCCCTCGGGAGCCATATGCTTGCTCTCTGTTATGGTATTTTGGTTTTATTGTTCTTCCTAAGAGGAAACCTAAATGAGAACGTTATAGGTAAACATTGCTTGCTAACTAATGGGATGACTTCAAGAGAATACGCGAATTTGCTCTATGATTAATATTTTGGGCATGATGGCGGGAAATCCTCATATACTCAATGTGCAATTAATTGTTCTTAAAATCAAATGTACAATTGTGTAAGTTTCTTTTTTTTTAAATTCAGAATCAAAATCTGAAGTTATTAGACTGAAAAGCAATGTAAACCATGATTTTATCTCTTGTTTTGAGTCATTCCTGCTTTATGTAGATAGCAGATGAGCAACTCAGTCCTTTCGCTTACTGCTAATTGTTAGTCTTTCGGACCCATACAGCTTCCATTACCATTCCTGCATGAAAGCAAAGTTCTCATTAGAAAAGAAGTCATGCTAGAAAACACTTTTGTAACTATTTGAGTTTTGTTGTAAGCAATTTCTCTTCCCCACACAGAACTCTAATGTTTGCAGACACTGCAGAATTATTTTCTTTGGAGTTCATCTTCAATGTTAAGTAAAAATATAATTTCATCAAAGTGTACCCGTTTGGTAAGAAATCTCAAAAGCTGAATTTATTCCACTTTGCAAATGTTTGGTTTTCAACAAATTTCGCATAAGTTTTCTCTTTTCAAAATGGTTATATTTTTGGATAACATAAATATAAATATTACATATATGAAAAGCATATCTATAAATGGAACATTAGCAATTTTAATGTAATGATTTTATGAATTTAACTTTTATTTCAAAAGTGCCCAACCAAAGATAATTAAACTTTATTTTGTTCACATAGAAAAATAAGAAAATGAGACATTAAAACAGTTGCACTCCTCTGGATGCTGTAGTTTCAGCGTGGGCGTATTTTTGTAAATATGACAGAATTTGTAAGTATATTCCTTCCATTTTAGAAATATTCAACATAGTCCTATACTTAGTCATGATATTAATTTTGTTTATATTGTTAAAATTCAGACTATGGATATTTTTAAATTCCTTTCAATATGGAAATTAAAGATCGGTCTCAAAGTGAAATGTACTTCCGGAATATTGGAAAAGCACAAAACCAACAAAAATAAAAATAGGTGTAAGGCGGACTGGAAAGTAAACCTAATACACTGCTGTCTCAAGTGCATCATGTAACTCAGAACAGTCATCTGAAGATAATTTTTTTATATTTCATGCATAAATTATTCTGCTTACGACAATAGTAGAAGGTTGTTGTGAAGTTCTTATGCCCCTTGCAGAGTTCCTACCCTGTACAAAACCTGTATGTTACTGTGTTTCCTGTTATGATGGTAAATTATTGGAGTCCGCATAACTAACATATATATGATTGAGTTCATGTCAATCCAGTACTAAAGTATCTCTTATGTAGTGGTTTTAATGTTACAATAAAAAAGAATTTGAGGAATTGTGAAGAATTTCCATGTAGCTGTTATTCTGCCCTTTGGCTGGAACTTAAATGCCTGGCTACTCCATGAGCATCCTTGTATCCCTAGTTGCTTTGTGAGCACCCTTGTGTCCCTAGTTGCCTTGTGAGCATCTATGTGCCCCTCGTTGCCCTGTGAGCACCCTTGTGAGGATGTCTGTGAGTGCTCTGTGAGAACACTCCACTAGATCTTTCTCTTGAGCTTCAGGCCTGTATCTCCATCAGCTGAGGAAGCCTGTCTACACTGGTCCCACCAACAGACACACAACACATGCCAAGCAGAACCTACCAGTTATGTACAAATGTCCAGATCCCACTTGTAGCTTGTCACCAATCTACTGTACACTGTTTCCCAAGACTTTACTCTCTGGATCCAGCCCTGACACTCTTCTTGTGTTTATACTCAATACTCAATACTCAGTTGATTTCAGCGTTTTAATATGACACCCAGCTGTTTTTTGAATCAATTCACTCTTCTGATTCCCATCGTATATGCTGTGGCTGTTTTCTAGATCTGTATTATCTCCCATCTAGGTTAATAGAGTATATTCTTATTTGTTCTCTCTGTTTCTTGTCATTTTCACATTCAATCCAGTATTTATCTACTAGCCATTTTTTTTAAGTTTAAGCTTCATTAAGTCATTCCCCTGATTAAGTCCCCATTAATCTTATTTTAAGAGTTTTGCATCTTCTTTAAAATAATCTTAAAGACTTGAAAAGCTGTTTAACATCTGTGTTAAGAGTCTCTAGATGAATAGAACCAATAGAATACATAAATAATTGTAATAGGGGATTTATTAGATTGCTTCACATGATCAGAGGCTAGACAATCTCATGATGTCATCTGCAGTGGGGAAAGCAAGGGAAACCAGTAGCTGCTCAAGAAGCCAAAATCACTGTGACAGGGGCACTAATGACACAGCCCCAGTGTGAAGCTGAAGGCCTGGAAGCCCCCTGGATAGTCACTGATGTGAGACCACACTGAATGGCTGATGAAGTTGGAGTCTGAAGCCTCTGCGTGATGACAATGGCTGTAGAAGCACTCACTGAGAAAGGATGTGTCTTTATATGCTGGCTGCCTTTATCTTCCATTTTCACTTCATCTGAGCCTCTCTGATCCTGCTGCTCACAATTAAGGCAAATCTTCCAGTAGTTTACCCTCTCTGAAGAAGTGTGCTTTGCTAATCCCCCATATATCTCTCAGTCTCATCAAGTAATCAATCAAGATGAACTTGCAGCACCTGTTGGTGCCTGTTTTTTTTTACCTTATGTAAATTCTCTTTTCCTCCAGCTGGTAGATTTCAAGGGCTCTGAATACAGAATAGGTACTGTCTTCATCATGTGGGATTGCAATACTTGTAGTTGTCATCAAATTGATATTCAATAAATATTAATCAGATTCATCAAGGAAGTGGGAGTGCTTTGTTAGTTATTTGTTTGAGACAAGATCTCTATCCTGTAGCTAGGCTAGCCTTTAATTTAATAAGGAGCTGAAAATTACCTTGAACTCCTGACCTTCCTGAACTCCTTCACTTCCTAAGTGTTCATCTACACATTTATCCTACTGAGTCCTGCTTGAACCTCAGTTTTGAAGTAAATATTAAAGCCAATGTTTAAAGTTACATCCATGAAATCATAAACCACAGCTTGGCCTGTTTGATCATACTCCTAGAAAATCAAAGTTTACTATTCAGGAGTCTAAGAACCATGTTTCCTTGTTCAAGACAGTATCAGGGTTTGTTGTGCATTTCACACGAGAGGCAAGTGCTATTCTCTTTCAAAGCCACTAACGTTAACACTGACATATTTAGCCAAGAGAGGGTTGCATAGATTTCATTTATAGATCTGTCAAACCTCCTGTGCCTGTTTGAAACCTCATCATCAAGGAAAATTGGAAGATTCAATGAAATATGGCAGTCACGATTCAGAAATCTAAGGAAATCGCTGAAAATACAGAAAAAAGTCTACAGAACTACTCGAAATGCTGGAGAAGGGAGCTCCGGAAAGTCTCTGCTAGCATTAAGGAACTCAGGACAGGGTTGGAATGTAAACATGCTGTTGCAGCTACTGTGTAACCTGTTCTGGGGGCATAAGACTGCAACTATTGCAATAGGAAAAAGACATGCAGGTTCTATCTGCTAAAACAGTCTTATTTCACAGAGAAACAGGGGAAATGAAGAATAAGCTAGGCGTGTTGGCTTGCCACCTCTTACAGTAATACGGACTGGTTCATAGGAACTCTTAGAGAAAATCTTGGTTTTTCACTGGTTGAGAGCCCTGTGACAATCAGGATGAGCAGATAACAGAGGAAGGACCTATTTTCCTGTGAGAGTTGAACATAGAAGAGGCAATAGTTGATACCCAGCTCACTGAATCTGACAGGACTGTGTACACAGGAGGATTAAGAAAGAAATTAATTCAGCATGGGACCTCTGGACTGATGTGGGCTTTAGTGGCTTTTTGGAGCACCAAGATGGGATACAATTTTCATGTGCTAGGAGAAGATGAGAAAAAAGATAAAGCAGACAAAAATCTTTCCAAATTCCTGGAAAGAAAATGTGACATGATTTGTGTTGTCTTAGACTTCCAAAGTGGGATGCAGGTGTGTATCTGTGTTTCAGGAGGAAGTACAGAAAATGCAGTACTGTTGAAGTTCCAAAAGGCTTTGAAGCCCAAACGTAATAAGTGTTCATAAAAGATTAAGAATGCAAATGAGCTCTGTAGATGCCACTGTCCCCTGTTGCCACTTGCTGCAGCCATGATAAATCCCACTGTTTTCCCATGTCTCAGCTGATGGCAAGCAGTTAGGCTACCTCTCCTTCGAGCTGTTTGCAGGCAAAGTTCCAAAGACAGCAGAAAACTTCAGTTCTCTGAGCACTGAAGAGAAAGGGTTTGGTTAGAAGGATTCCTCCTTTCCCAGAAATATTCCAGGATTCATGTGCCAGGGTGGTGACTTCACACGCCACGGCACTGGCAGCAGGTCCATCTACGGGGAGTGATTTGAGGATGAGAACTTCATCTTGAAGCATACAGGTCCTGGCATCTTGTCCATGGCAAATGCTGGACAAAGCAAAAACAGTTTCTGGATTTTTATCTGCACTGCCAAGACTGACTGACTGGAGGGAAGGTAAAATAAAGCATCAGCTGGGCGTGGTAGCGCACGCCTTTAATCCCAGCACTTGGGAGGCAGAGGCAGGCAGATCTCTGTGAGTTCAAGGCCAGCCTGGTCTACAAAGCAAGTCCAGGACAGCCAGACCTGTTAAACAGAGAAACCCTGTCTTGAAAAACCAAAAAAAAAAAGAAATTAGACATATACACACATATTTTATAGTGTGCACTGTCAACCAATACCGCAAAGTATCTACATGGTACATTCAGTATCTAAAGGTAAGACTAAGTCCTTTCCAAATGACATGCCCATATCAATCATTGTCCCTACAGAAGTAACTGCCCCTAAGCTATGAATGTGGAGAGAGGAGACTATACTTCGGAATATGAACAAAATAATTTGAATATGTGGAGTTGAAAAATGTATCTTGGTAAATGTAGCCTATTTAATCCAGCCAGTTTGTGGTTAAAGGTGACAGCTAGCTATCCAGCTGGTGCTTCTAGATAGAAATAAATCATATTTATCAGGCTGGAATAAGCTATTAATTTACTCTGAGGACATGTTTGATGTGGTAGGGGAGAGCACCTACTATTCAGTCATTTCTGTTCCTCAGTCCAAGGAAATCATTCTTTTGTTTCTAATGAAGTCAAGGAGTAGAAACAAAAGACAAATGTAGGGATATGCTTAGAGCTATGACTGCTGAATAGATGGTGTATATTAAAATGGAGTCAGGTGCCTTCAATCAAAACAATTTGCAGTTTTATTTGGATGCTAAGGGACATGACCATATGCAGGGATGTAGCAGCAAAATGTAGCTGAACAGAGATAGATAATTTTAAATGCATCACACTAGAAAGAGGTTTGCCACTGAAGGGTTTTTTCTGCCATTTATTCTAGAAAACATAGTTTATTAGAAGCAAGAACTTCCTCCTTGCAAAGACAACCCTTTTAAAACAACCACCTCAACAGTTTTGGTCAAAGGCACAGAAAGCCTCACAAATGGACAGGTGATGACGAACTCATTTGCTTCTAATCTCAGAAGCTACACAAGATTGAAACAAATCTGGTTTGTTGCTAAGATGAGAATTTTATATTTACGTTCCAGTGTTTTGCTTTGCAGTCCAAAAGTAGGTGTAAGGAATACCTATAATGACCCTTGTGAGAATAAGTTGTAATTGTTGCTATGTTGCAAATAAATAAATAATTGCAGCCACAAGTGTGTTTGTCACACATATTTTTCCTAATGGATATATCTCTGAGAGTTGCTTTTTCAGTGTGCATCTTTAGGAAATAAGAATAATGTTTTGGTTAGCTCTCTATTCGCTGTGATAAATTGCTGTGACTAAAGGAAACTTCAGCAGGAAAGGGTTTATTTCATTTTATAGCTTATAGTTCATCATCTGGAGAAGCCAGGGCAGGAACTTAAGGCAGGACCCTGGAGGTAGGAACCGAAGCAGAGCCCATGGCAGATTGCTGCTCACTTACATGGCTTGCTGCTCATGATGTGCCCAGCTGACTTTCCTGTGTAAACTGGTAACTACCTGCCTGGGTGTGGCATTACCCTCTGTGGAATGAGACCACCCACACTGATCTTTATTCAAGATGATAACCCACAGACTTGCTTATAGACCAGTCTTAGGGAGGCATTTTCTCAATTAAGAATTCCCCTTTTTCCCAGATATGACTAGGTTTGTGTCAAGTTGACCAAAACCAACCTGCACATGAGTATGTGATGGAAAATATTTCCACATAAAACTTAAGCCTAGTCTTTAAGTAGTTTTACTACTCGTAGTGATTGTTGGTAGTTACATTGTTACCATTTGCTGCCATTTGAATTTTCACCACCAAGCTTCAGATGTTGAAATTTAATGGCCAGTGTGATAACATGAAAGGGTGATTTGGCCAAGAGGACAGTAGCTGTTATGAAAAAGGCTTTGTGCAATAGTCAGCATTTGTCTCTACCCTTCCTCCACCATGTGAGGACACAGTGTTCTTCCCCTGTGAAAATGTAGCAATAAGCTGCCATTTTGTATTCACAGATCAACCTTCTCTCCAGAACAAGGCCTGATGATATTTTGATCTTGGCTGTTTCAATTCTCTGAATTGTGACAGACACCTTTTCCTTCTATACAAATACCATAGACTTAAGTAGGGGTAGTGAGGCACACCTGTAATTTCAGTATCCAGGAGGCAGAAACTGTTTCAAGCCTGAGGTCTGCTTGTCCTATGTGGCAAAACTGTGTCAAAAAATCAAAACAGTAAAAACTATTCTGTATTTTGATAGATGGGCACCAAAGAATTAACATTATCACTGAATATACATTGTCTATAAGCATATTCCTTTGCTGTGATTTGTGTTTTGGAGCTAGGTTCTCATTCAGCCAAAGACAACTTATAATTTTCTCTCTAGTCAAGGATCACCTTAACTCGGAGCCCTCCTGCCACTGCCTCCCAAGTGATATTGCATACCACATAACTGTTTTTTCCATCAGTGTATTTCTAAGGCTGATTATGAGACTCTGAAACAAAAATGTGCTGGGCTCATTTGAAAATGCATGGCTTTAAACAAATAAACATTTCCACCTGGTGAAGCCTGAAACTGAAGTTGGGGTGCTCAGACAGTCAAGTCTAAGGCAGCAGTCTCAAAGAAGACATAGAAGATAAGAGTCAGAATCCACATGTGAAGTGGTTCATACCAGAAAGAGGTGAAGCTAAAGGGGAGGATTTGGGTAAGGGCACTTCAGTGAAGGTATCTGCTGCCGCATGCAACTTTCTCTACTCGGGTGCAGATCTCCCCATGCAGGTTCAGCATGCAACTTTCTCTACTCAGGTGCAGATCTCCCCATGCAGGTTCAGCATGCAACTTTCTCTACTCAGGTGCAGATCTCCCCATGCAGGTTCAGTGTTCTTATGGCTACAATGCTTGTGCTGTCTAGTTAATACCATCCAAAAGCTTCTCAAAACGCTCCACAATACAGTGTTTTAATGTCATTATTGAAATTTGTAATGAGAACATCATTATTTTAATAAAGAATTACATTATAAGTCTGTTGACCTTGTATAACTAATTTCTTTGATAACTGCCTCTTGCTCTTCTTTCAAATGCTGAAGGATTTGTGTGAGAAAGGCTTTTTGAATGAGGACTAGCTTTCTGTATGAAGGATGGCATGGAAAGGAAGGAATGCATGAAAGATAAATGACTGAAGGAAATGAACAGAGCAGGGCCTATCCAGTGGGAATTTCCAGTTCAACAAGATTGTGTAGATCCAATGAGTACGTTCTCACTGGAAGAGGGTCCAGATTTTGCATCATAACCGAAACTGCAGTCACCCTGCACTCAGAATCAATCCCTACCCCTTATCATCATGTTAAAATAAAATTTACAAGCCGGGCGGTGGTGGCGCACGCCTTTAATCCCAGCACTTGGGAGGCAGAGGCAGGCGGATCTTTGCAAGTTCGAGGCCAGCCTGGTCTACAAAGTGAGTCCAGGACAACCAGAGCTGTTAAACAGAGAAACCCTGTCTCGAAAAACCAAAAAAAAAAAAAAAAAAAAAATTTACAGAGAATTCACAGAGGTTCATCTGGAATGAATGACTTGTTTTTTCCTCTGGCATTCTTTACATTTGGAGATTCTTTACATTAATCCACGTTGTTGAGGCTAGTATAAATTTTTTTTGTTGTTTTAATTGCTGGATCATTTTCAACTGTATGAGGATACGATATTTATGATATTTTGCTCTCAGTTGATATAATGGTACTACAAGTTTGGGTTATTACTGCTACTGCCCAGTGTTTAGGTTAACTCTTTTGTCTATGAAAAAATTAAGGACAGAGTGGAATTCAGGCCAAAGCAAAAGTAAGATTAGCAAGCAGTATAAACTCCTAGGAGGAAAAAAGACCCAAAATCTTGGAATTTATTGTCTTCCAGACTACCAGTAACCTTTATCTCTGGCAAGCTTCCCCCTTCTGCCTCCTTTTGGATTGGTCAACCAGTCCCTGTGAGCTGTCCTTATCTTCAGGATTGGGTCCTCTATAAGTCTCCATGTAGACTATGGTCTGGTGTTTGGATGCCTCATGGCTTGAATTCTGCCCAGAGGGATGACTATAGAAGTCCCTGGAGGACAATTTTCCTCCTGCCCTCTATTCAAGAGCAGACTTGAAGACAGCTGACCCAAAAGTTTCAAGTGGAGGCAAGAAGCAAGAAGTAAGGTGAACAAAAGCAGTCAGCCATTTTCCTTACAGTAACACTAAAATGAAACTGGTTATAAACATTTCTAGAGTTTTTTACGGACATATATTTCCATGAGTATTAGGGAATACCTAGGAGTTAAGTTACTAAGTTATAGAATAAGCATGAGGCACATTTTACAAGAAATGTATAATTTCCAAGACATTTCCCAAATGATTGCTTTCCCACTTGATATGTGTGAGATCCAGCTACCTCCTGTCTTCACACATTAGATACAGTCAGTGGATTTGGTTTTTAATATTGTTGTTGAATTCTACTGTTGCTTTTGATTTGCATTTCCCCAGTGACAATCACTTCTGAAGTGCTTATCCATAATTCATGTAGTTTCCACAAGTGGCTATTTGCTTGTGCTGGCTAGTTTTAAATTGGTTTTGTATTATCAGTCATGTTTTTAAAGAGTTGTGATAGGTCTTTTTAAAATGTGGATATATATGCATGTTAATATGTGTATTTGAGTATATATGTATGCAATGTATAGCATAAAAACATAGTATGTTATTCAGGTAGTAGCAAAGAATTTTTCCTTTTAGTTTTGTCGAAGTCCATTTTATCTTCTTATTGTAATATTGCTTTAATATTATGTCATTTCTAGGAAATCTTTGTCTACTCTAAGACTGGAAATAGTTGTTTTTCTCAGAAGTTCATAGTTCAAACTTTTGCATGTGTATCTCTGATTCATCTCAATTGATATGTGTATTTATTTACTTTTCGTATTTTTGTGTAACTCTTCTGCCATCAAGAACAAATTTCTTGGCATATTTCTTAAAAATCAACTGACTACATTTATTGGGAAAATTTCTAGGCTATTTTGTTGATCTGCTATGGTAACGTCACCCTCTCTTGATTGCTGTATATACTCATCACCCAAACTTGTTCTTTTTTGTTATCATATTGGATATTCTTAAGTATTTGTATTTTCACATTATTTTAGTGCTAGCTTGTAAATTTTTATAGGGAAGCACATTAGTATAATGACTGAGATTATATTTATTTACACTTTAATTTATGGATCATGGATACCCTAACTGTATTGTTTTTTTCTTTAATAGTCACCTTTTTAGAAAGGATTATTACATATTAGTTGAAGTACAAAATAGGTGGGTCTTATGACATTTTTATAAATGCATACAATTTACTTTATTTTATTCAATATTTTTCTCCCTCACCCACTTTTCTGCCAATATTTCAAAAGTTTCCCTATATATTCATGTCATAAAAATAATTAGATTCTCCAAATGAGAAGGACTTATGTTGGTTGTCTTAGTGAGTCTGGCTTACTGTGCTTCATACAGTTATCTCCAGATTCATTAATTCTCCCACAAACAATGTGATTTTGTTTTTCACCATCTGTATCCACTAGAAATTAAACCAGAAGAGAATTGGTGACATGCCCAAAGGTGAAATATGCAATATATAGATCATATCTCACATAATATTTTAAGCATCTGTTTCAAACAGTGTCTACTTGAGATCTTCAGCAACTTTAGTAGATGAATAAGGAAGACCTATTTATGCTCGTGTGCAAAAGAAGAGCCTAGATACCCCATGAATCTTACCGGCTCATTCAGGGACATGGTAATAAATTTGAAACTTGATTTTCTTATTATTAAATTTCCATTACTATGTTTTTTTATATCATTGAGATTGTTTTTATGGTAAAGAAAAGAAACTAAGATAAATATAGGTTCTCTTATTCAACTAAATGAGGGTAAAAAGGAGCTCTCACTTGTGATCTATGTAAGCCATTTTGAAGCACTAAATTGTCTAAAGATTTTTAAACTCAGTCTTTAAGTTAAATAGTTTAGTGAAGCATTACAATACAGATATTTTTCCATAAGAACTTCCTTGGTTATTAATATGAAGTAAAATGTTGAATCCATTGTAGTCCTTTCAACCATTACAAGTTAGTCCCCATATAGCTGGTGAGTAAGTTTTCGGATTATCACAAAATGAATATAAAAAGAGACCTCTCTCATCCTCTCTCTCTGTCTCTCTCTCTCTGTCTCTCTCTCTCTCTCTCTCTCTCTCTCTCTCTCTCTCTCTCTGTCCTGGAGCTCACCTGAGAGCTAGGATTAAAGGTATGCATTACCACCACCCAGTTTAGAAGGAGATTTTTCTAATTTAAAAGCTGCATGGCACTGTCTAAAACATATGAGTGACCATTTCTCAAGCAGTTTCATTTCTAGACACATGATCAAGAAAGGCATGGTTACATTTGTGAAAGCATACACAGGGGGTATTTGTTTATCCACAGTTCATAGAGGTTGAAAGTGTATATCAAACTTTGGTTTACATTTGCACTAGTAGATAAACTGTTATATACTTATAAAATTTAGTAGTCGAAAGCAACTGGCAAGCATAAACAATTGCTTATGTGAAATGGTAGAAATGAATCTTACAAAAGTCTTGATAAGCATAAGACGCCAAGCAAAGATTTACATTAATGCATCTACATTTGTGTTTTGATTCAGGAGCTTGTAGGTATCCAAGCTGATCTCTAACTCTAGGCCACAATGATCTTCCTCCTTCAGCCTCCTCAGCATTGGAAGCTAGGACTGTGTGTGCCTGCCACTGTACCCAACTTATAAGTAACGTTAACAAATTGTCCAAATGAACTCATGCTTTTGGAAGACAGGAAATGTTATCTACCTTTACAGGAAGGTAGTTTGCCACCTACCACAGGTACATTTCCAGAATGTTTTGAGTGTATTCAAGTGTATTCATACTGTTAATGTTTATTATGCATTTTTACCATTTCTGTGCTTTCCTGGATCTGTTTTCTGCATGAAAACTTCCAGAATTTAGTGCTTGTAACATTATGAAAGCAGGGTACATCTTCTATGATGATAAAATGTCACTTGCTATAGTAATTTGGAAAAACAAACCTGAGTAGTATTAAATTTTAACATAAATGTGTAGTTAGAACTATCAACCCACTTTATGAATATGTTCTATAAAAATATACAGAAAGCAAAATATTTGATATAGTAAAAGATTGAAAACAACGTTACTATTATTGTTTAAAAAATTGGAACACTTATAGTACAGGCAGACAATGGGATACTATGTAGCCATTTAATACAATATATTTCTATGGCTGGGTTTTGAGGTAGAACTATTCCCAGTTTTCTGAGATATTGCCAGGCTGATTTCCAAAGTGGTTGTACAAGTTTGCACTCCCACCAGCAATGGAGAAGTGTTCCCTTTCTCCACATCCTCACCAGCATGTGCTGGCACTTGAATTTTTGATCTTAGTCATCCTGACAGGTGTAAGATGGAATCTCAGAGTGGTTTTGATTGGCATTTCCATGTTGACTAAGGACTTTGCATATTTCTTTAAGTATTCCTTGGTCATTAGCATTTCCTGGACATATACACAAAAGATGCTCCACCAAACCACAAGGACATTGACTCAACTATATTTGTAGCAGCTTTATTGGTAATGGCCAGAAACTGGAACCAACTCAGATGTCCTTCAATCGAAAAATGGATAAAGAAACTGTGGTACATCTACCCAATGGGATACTGCTCAGCTATTAAAAACAAGGACATCATGAAATTTGCAGGAAAGTGGATAGAACTAGAAAAGCTCACCCTGAGTGAGCTAACCCAGACCCAGAAAGATACACATGGTATGTACTCACTTATAAGTGGATATTAGCCATATAGTACAGGACAACCATCCTACAACCCATAGACCCAAAGAAGCTACATATCAAAGAGGGTCCAAGGGAGAGTACTTGAATCTCACTCTGAAGGGAAATAGAATAGACATAGGAAATAGATGTTGAGAGAGAACTGAGAGGGAGAGCATGTGGGGAGGGGAAGGAGGGAGAGGATCAAGTGTGGTGAGAGTGGAGGTGGGAGGTGATAGGGCTGGCAGAGTGAAAAGAAAATGGTGGTGGGGGGCACCTCTGAAACAAGTGGAAGACCTGTGACAGGGTATGCTTCTGGCAGGATATGGGAGTGACTCTAGCTAAGACTCTTAGCAGCAGAGGACATGGAGACAGAAGTGGGCACTTCCTAGCCTGGCAGGACTCCCAGTGGAGGGAGGAGGACACCAACACACTCACAAAACCTTAGACCCATAATTTACCCTGCATACAAGATGTACAGGGATAAAGATGGAGCAGTGATTAAGGAAATAGCTTCCCATGTTCTGGGATTAAATGTATGTGCCTTTATGTATATATTTTAACCATAAAATATCTATTATTAGGTAAAAGCTTCCAGTCACAAAATAGCATTGTTCCATGATCCTATCCACTTATAATTTTCAATGCATTAAAGATAACTCTCTGTAGTTATGGGATAAGTGATTTAACTTCTTACCTGAGGTACATTTTCGCCATTTGTCATAGTAACTGCCAAAAGCTTAAAATACATATGTAAAAAATAGAAGGGAGAGAACAAATAAAAATAATATGAATTAAACTCAATACACAGTAATTAAACCTACATTCGTGTAGCATTTGTTTTTCTAGAATACATCAAGGCTGGAGTGGCCCATATTCTCACTTGGGAGCAGAAAGAAGAGTCAATGTCCAGGTTTCTATAGAGAGCATCTTCAATCTTTTGATTTGTGTTTCTCCATGAGAAAGCTCACATTCTAGAGGAGTAACTTTTTATTTTAATTGTTTTAAAGTTTAGTTATTTGAGAATTTCATACAATGTAGTTTGGTCATATTTATCCTTTCTGTTATTTTTAATGCTTATTTATTACTTCAGGTTACATCTCCATCACAATCCCCCTGTCCACTCCTCCTGGTCCCACCCTCCCACTCTCTCCCCCTTCTTCCACCTATCCTATGCCTCCAGAGTGGGTTGCCCCTACATATCAGCTGCTCCTAAACCCATGTCGCTTTCTCTATCCATTCAACTTTGTTTCATCCTTTTAAAAAACAAACATCCATCAAGTTCAGCGGGGTGGGAGATGAGAGGCAGGGTAGAGGAGGGAACATGGGAGGGGCAACTAATACCTAAGACCTTTCAAAAAATATTATGGAAATCTATCACTGCAGAAACTCCTGAAAATGCATGCCTGTACAGGTAAGGATTTTGAAAAACTATATCAAATTTTTATCTCATTTCTTTTGTCAAAACATGCTTCAGGGAAAGTGTGCTCTTACACACTTGAAATCCTTGTAATCATCAGAAGGAGTCAGCTGAGTCAGAAATTCAAGATCAGTCAGGCCTACAGAGAAAGTTATTCCATGGATTCTGACATTAAATATGTGCATGTTACCATCTAAAAAAGATTATAAAGTTATACATTTAAGAACTAATTAAGACTTGTTTCATGCCTTCCTTTGTATGTGAACATTTTCAGTGTTTTTTATGAAATTAATGCCAATTTTGACCACCATTGATGCCAGCTTCTGATTTCTATAACACTTCTTTTATGCCTAGATCAGTTCTGGATTACTACTACAACTCACCAAAGCAATGGGTGCATGCACCCATAACTCCAGCAGTACTTGCAAAGCTAAGGCAAGAAGATTTTGCATTTGAGCAGAGACTAGGCTATGCAGTGAAATTCTATTAGAGAAGGGGGAGGAGGGAGGAAGAAAGAACAGAAAAAGATGGAGAATTACCAAAAATGAGATAGGACTGTGTAGTTTTGGTACTTTTTCATTTCTGTGATAAGACAGAAATAAAAGGCAACTTACAAAAAAAGAGTTTATTGGGGTTTACAGGATCAGAGATTAGTCCAAAGTCATTGTGATGGGGAGTACAGCATCAGGCAGGCAGGCATGGCACTGGAGTAGTTGCTGAGAAATTATGTTCTTATCTGTAAGTAGGAGGCATAGTAAGCTAACAAGGAATGGTAAGGGACTTAGAAAAATCAAAGACCATCCCCACTGTCACACCTCCTCCAACAAGGCCACACCTCCTAACCCTTGCCAAACAGTTCCATGAACTTGGGACCAAACATTTCAATTTATGGCCTATTGGAACCCTTCTCATTCAAACCACTGAAGACTGTGTATGTTAATTTGAAAGGATTATTAGATAGATATCTGTGTATACATCAAATAAAAGATAAAATAGGATTCATAGTATCATCTCATTATTTTACCAATACTTTTCGATACATTTTGCATACATGGATGTATCTAATAGGATGAGTAAAATGGTGTTTAATTAAATCCTTCTGTGAATTCACTCTGTTTGGGGAGAGCAAATGTAAGATTAATTTACAATCTCTCTTAGTCTTTATGTGCATATATTATGTGCAGTTATCATAAATTAAAAACACATTAACTGATTCATGACAAGAGCAAATGGAAGGTCACAGAAAAGAAGCCAACAAAGAGTATTGGAGAATTGCATGCTTTAAAAAACAGAGGTCAAGAATGGAGATATCTAAGGATTAATGTTATTCTAATTGCTGAAATCAAACTCTTTTTCAGTGGGCTCTCTGCAAACCTTCAGGAAAGCATGGCACAAGCAGATATTTATTAGGTTATAGTAGCATCCAAGGACCTGAGCCAAACACACAAAAAAGATTATAGAAATCATAAGGTGGAGTTTATTCCTTGAACATCTGTAATCATTTTAGAAATGAGCATTTAGAAATGTTCATCTGGATGGTGAACAGTGGGACATGAGAGCAATTCTAGCAGATCTCAAGAAGCAGGAATTGTGGGCATTCACTTATGCCTATATTAAAAGCTCTCCATTAATTTAATTGATATAACTGTGACATTAAGAAATTTAGAATGAACATGAGATTCACTTAAGAGAGAGCTATATAAAGAGACTGAGATTTTTAAAAACACACACAGGACTTTGTATTTTATACGCAGAGTTCCGAGTGAACAAGTTGTCTTATAGCTTAATGCTGTTGGGCATTTCTTCTTGATGTTGGATCTTTGAGACACAGGATCTCACGTGACTCAGGCTAGACTCTAAGAGAATTTGGAAGATCTAATTCTCCCAAGTGCTGGGATTATAGGCAGGCATCTGCCTATAAGCACATATATGCTTAGCTTATGTGGTACTGGGTATTGAACCCAGGGCTTCCTGTATACATTTTTTTTAATCATCTGAGATATAGCCCAACTATGGATGGGTCATAGACACCACAAGAAAACCTACAGAATAAACTATCCTGGACCCATAGGGGCCTACAGAGATCAAACAGCTGATCAGAGAACATGTATGGGATAGATCTAGCCCTTCTGCATACATGTAACAGTTGTGCAGCTCAGTCTTCATGTGGAACTCCTAACATCAGGAGAAGGAACTGTCTCTCACTCTGTTGCTTGATTTGGATCCTTTTTCCCTAACTGGACTTTGGATTCCCTTCCTCTGTCTAGCCTCAATAGGAGAATATGCATGTTCCTAGTCTTACTGCAACCTGATATGCCAAGGTAGGTAGGTTGATACCCGAGGGAGGTCTCCCCTTTTCTGAGAAGAAAGGGAGGACAGATTGGGAAGAGGGAAGTTGAGAGGAGGGAGAGAGAGGGAGGAGAGGAGGGGAAGTTACAATCAGGATGTATAGTACATTAATTAATTGAAGAAAGAAACTGTAGAGTCTTATAATACTTTAGACATGTTTGCATTATGTAACTTGCCTACTAACTTCTTGAGAAATAATTTTTGAGAAAAATTAGAGTTGCCTTGATTACATCAATATTTGTTAGTCTTTAATATGTTAAGGCTTTCAAATTTCATTTGGCAATTTCAAGATCCAAAAAAAAAGAAAGAAAGAAAAAGAAGTTTATTTTATTGATCACTTTTTTCTTTCAGTAGCACAGACATCTTTGCACAGTGATTCTGCAATGAGCTTTTCTTGCTGTTGAAGCTTCGTTTCCTGTGTTGTGGTGTGATGGCCCAGCTGTTTTTCTGTCTCCTGATTTTCTTTCCCAGTGGCTGCTGTTTACTTTCTCATTGTTATTTGGTGAACTGATCTGTCATCTCTTTGTGTGAAATATTTCTTTCCTGAAAAATAAGGAAGATAATAACAAAGCAAGTATAAAGTATAATGCTGTATATTGAAGCCAAATATTTAAAAGCATTTTCATTTTCAAGATGTTAAATTATTCTCATTTCTCAGATTTTGTTTTTGAATGTAAAAGCTGGCCACTATATATATGCCCAAGATTTAAGAGTACAAAGTAAAATATAGATATAATAACTTAAAAGCAGATGTGATGGTACATGCTATGATCTCTATGCTTTGGAGATGAAGACAGGAGAATCAGGAATTAAAGGCAACCTGGGCTCCATAATGCCATGTCTCAAACAAACAAATACTAAAAATCCCAGAAACGATATATTACAACACAAACTGAACCATAGATTTTTCTAGTATTATTTCAATGTGTCAAATGTCACGAAGAAAGGCTCTTTTACACCAATCCCACATCTAACAGAGGGTTAATATCTAAAATATATAAAGAACTCAAGAAATTAAATATCAACAAACCAAATAATCCAATCAAAAACATGAGGTACAGACCTAAACCAGGTATTCACAAAAGAGGAATCTCTAATAGACAAGAAGCACCTGAGGAAATGTTCAACATCCTTAGTCATCACAGGAATGCCAATCAAAACAACTCTGAGATTCCATCTTACACCTGTCAGGATGACTAAGATCAAAAACTCCAGTGAGAGCACATGCTGGTGAGGATACAGAGAAAGGGGAACACTTCTCCATTGCTAGTGGGAGTGCAAACTTGTACAACCACTTTAAAATTCAGTCTGGTGATATCTCAGAAAATTGGGAATTCTACCTCGAGACCCAGCCATACCACTCCTGGGTTTATGCCCAAAAGATGCTCCACCAAACCAAAGGATGTTGGCTCAACCATGTTCATAGCAGGCTTTATTTGTAATGGCCAGAAACTGGAAACAACCCAGATGTCCCAAAACCAAAAAATGGATAGAGAAATTGTGGTACATTTACACAATGGAGTACTACTAGCTATCAAAAACAAGGAAATCATGCAATTTGCAGGCAAATGGATGGAACTAGAAAAGATTATCCTGAGAGAGGTAACTCAGATCCAGAAAGATACACATGGTATGTACTCACTTATAAGTGGATATTAGCCATATCGTACAGGATAACCATCTTACAACACACAGACTGAAAGAGAAGGAACCTAGCATAACTATCCTGTAAGAGACCCCACCCAACAGCAGGTCAAAACATATGCTGAGACTCACAGTCAAATATTAGGTAGAGCTCTGGTAGTCTTGTAGAAGAGAGGGAGGAAGACTTGAGGGATTCTGAGGGGACAAGAACTCCACATGAAGACCAACAAAACCAACCAATCTAGACCCTTTGAAGCTTACACAAACAGAAACACCAACCTCCAAAGAAACATATATAAACTGGACCTAGGCCCCCTACACATATATAGCTGATAGGCAGCTTGGTCTTCATACAAATCCCTTAGTAAGTGGGGTGGAGGGAGGGAGCTTTCTCTGACATGGACTCTGCCTGTTTGTAGAACACCTTACCCTAGCTGGGATGCCTTGGAGAGCCTCAGTAGAAGAGGAAGATCTTGGAGCTCATGCAACTTGATGAACTGACGTGGGTTGATATGTGGGGGTTCCCTTCATTCAAGGAGAAGGAGAGGGAGAAGAGGGTGGGAGGTTGGGATGGAGTGATGATGAGGGAGGGGTCTGTGATTGGGATGTAATATGAATAAAGAAGAAAGAAAGAAAGAAGGAATGAAGGAAGGAAGGAAGGAAAGAAGGAAAGAAAGAACAAAAGAAAGAAAAAGAAAGGCTCTTTTAATTATGTTGTTTTGCTCTTTCTCAGTTGTGGGTACAGGCTTTGGTGTTCACAACTAGAAGTCATATTTCTCACAAGTTACTGAAATTCACTTGGGGAAGACAGATGAATATCTGTTGATAGTGAATGAAATTTCACTGTCTTAAATAATGTCATCCAGAAAGTAGCAGAGTCCATTAGGGGCATTGCCCCTTTGGGCTTTTAGCAGCTTAAGAATTTGAGTGCTAAAACATCATATTCAACATACCATGCAGTTTAGACTGTTTTAAGTAAATGATGGACATTAAAAAGATAAATTTCTTAAAATGTTTTTGATTCAGTAGATAGCTTTCTGTAGATAGTAAGGAAACAGGATATATGACAAGCTGCTCACATATGTTGCAAGGAAAACAGATGCTTGAATTAAAATGAAGAATAAAGATTAAATACCAAATTCTGGAACACTGAAGAGGATAAATTAAAAGACTTTGTGGCTATGTATGAGATAATCAAGCTAAATAGATAAGAAGAGGGAGAGTCAATGACAGCAATCAGTCCAGCTGCCTCACTGTACCTTTCCCCCATGAAGCATTTGAGGAATATATGTAAGGCATGATTTTCTGTTTCCATTCAAGTATCCTTGTTTCTAATAAAGGCTATATGTTAAGTAAAGATGGCTTCTTAGAGGAAGTTTCTACCTCAGACACTGCCTACCCACCTGGATGAGGTAAGTAAGAGGTAACCAAGAAAGACTGTATCTATATCTTGGTAACTGCAAGATAGTCAACTCTCTGCTATTACAAGGCTACAAACTGAGCATGAAAATATCACAAAAAAGTAAGCAGAGTCTAGGTAGATGCCAGGAAGACACCTTCCAAAGTCAATGATGGCAATGCTAGTCAGGGCTAGCAGCCAAGATCAGGAGTAAAGTACAAACCAGAGATGGACAGAAGGAAGCTTCCACCATACCTAACTGCATGATAATTGCAGGAACAGAGCACGGTCATCTGTCTGGCTAAATCAGGGGACAGATAGCCTCCATCGGCTTACCTCATGATAGCTCACAGGGCTAAGGACTCTCTTGCTTCAGCTTTTATCTAAACTTTGCCATGGTTCTGTAAAAATCAAGACCAGGAATTTCATTGATTTTCCTCTCTTGAAAACCCCTCCCACTCTTACTTGCCCTTTACTTCTCAGTTTTCTGTAATTCTTTTTAATAAATAGACTTTTTCTTTGAATTGTCCCATTGGTGTTTATGTCTTTAACCTTCATTGGCATGAGACAATAGCATCCCGAATCATCACCTAAGGTCAGTCTCTGATGACTGAGAGTGTCTGGTACCCTAGGTCCTTGGATCAAGTACAAGTGGGCAACAAGAATTTCTTCAAACTCAAAATCGTCATTCCATTGCAATCTTCAGTTTTTTGGTAAATTATCTTAATGACCTTTTATTTCTTAGAATATTTTATGGGAATGAAGTCATTCATAGCATTCAGAAGACTTTTTCTGGTTGATGACTGAAAATTTTTGTTACTTGATGACATAGCCCCAGGTTTAGCACTTTGAACTTTATATGATAAAAGCTTGAGATCACTGACTTATGTCATGATAGAACACATAGTACTTTATTGAAAGAATCAAGGAATTGAGGGGTTTTATTTTTGTTTTACTTGAAACAGGATATCTTCATATAACCCTGTCTGACCTTGTACTTATCCTCTATCATGACTTTCATAGTGTTATTACTACATATGTGTGTCATTGTATTAATCAGGGTTCTTTAGAGGTTCAGAGCCTAAGAGTGTGTTAGTGTGTGTGTGTGTGTGTGTGTGTGTGTGTGTGTGTGTGTGTGTGTTATTAAATCAGCTTACTTCAAATAGTAACAATACTGGAATCACACCTGAGAGCCTACCAACAGTATAGTTGTTTGGTCCTTGAGTCTGGGTGCTCACCAGTTGGAGTATCTCCATATTAGGTGTCTCACACTGGAGAGGCCAATGGCCTGGTAGTTGCTCAGTATATAAGCAGGCGTCTCAGAAATCCCAACATGGCACTGACAATCTGTAGGGTGCCTAGGGACCTGCTGGTCCTCAGTCAACCAGGAATGCCTAGAAACACGGATTCTGATGTCAGTGAAGGAATCATCATCAACAGCAACAGAATAAATGAACTTGGTGGTGAGATAGAAGACTAAATGAGCAGAAGGGTAATAATGTCCCTTCTGCCATGTTGATTTTTGGGGTGCTATTCCTAGAAATGTGGGTCTTCTCACATACACTAAGGGAACTAGGACAATTCCATGACTGAGACTTCCTACTCAGGTAATTCTAATTTATAGCAAGTTACATCAAGATCAACCGCAACAGCCACCACCTAAGTGTTGGGCTTCAGACTTGGGACAAGTGGCTGAGGTGCATATTTCATGTATTAAAATAGACCTGGACTCCAGGTTCTCCCAGTGTGCCTCAGTCCCTACCTGTTGAAGGGCATGCCGGGACACCCAGCCCTGTATGCTGAGCTCCCCTCCTCCAAAGGCTCTTCACTATATAATTTGAACATTTTGGTTCCCTTACCTCTCTCTTCCTATTTCCTCCTTTCTCTCTCTCCCTCTCTCCCATTGTCTCTCTCCCTCCTTTTCTCTCCCTCTCTCTCTTTGTGTCCTTTCACTCTTCCACTGTTTCTCTCAGTCCTTGCAAAAGCTGCACCCAATAACCCTGCCTTTATGAATTCTAATCTGGTTTGGGTAGGATCATTTTGCTGGTGGAGAATGGATCTTAAAAGAATAATTTAATAAGTAGTTTATAATTCCAAAAATGAACATGCTTGTTTTATTTGTACTATCATGCCAATTCAAGTGATGGTCCAGATATACTGATTCTGTGGAATACTATATTTTTATGGTATGCAATACTTTTGTTAAAATTATTTTTTTACTTTTATGTACATTGGTGTTTTGACTGCATGTATATCTGTTTGGAGGTGTTGGATCCTCTGGAACAGGAGTTACAGACAGTTGTGAGCTGCCATATGGGTGCTGGGATTTGAACCCAGGTCCTTTGGAAGAACAGTCAGTGCTCTTAACTGCTGAGCCATCTCTCCAGCCCCTGTAATACTTTTTGAACTTAGCTTCATACTCATTACTTAGATTCAAAAGTGACTACAGATAATGACAATGTCGTATGGATTTCAAAAACATAAAAGAATTTACTTTTCAATTTCTTTCTCATCTATTTTTTTAATATTGTTGTTGCTACTCTCTGATAACTAGAAATTGTTTTCTTGTATCCTAGTTCCTTACTGGTGTCCACCCTTCCTTTTAAGGATTACCCATAATTCCAGCATCCCAGCTATAGTTATTGAAGTCTACCTTTATTTAACACCTTTAACCTCTTCCTCAGAAATAATACACAGCTTAAAACGTTGTGAAACCATCTCGCCCTGATGTTGAGTCTTTTCTTCCTGTTCCAAATTCTTACGTACTTGTAACCGTTTTCCTTGGAGATGTTTTAGCATGATTTCTTCTATTGAATCTTCCAAAATTACAGTCCTTTCCTCAGCTTTATAAAAACATTGCAAAAACCATCTTTTACATTTTAAATTGCAGCCACTGTTTTTATACTTATGCTTGTTTTGTAATAAAGGTAATTTAGGAAAATTAAAACAAGAGGGTTAAATGGGTGGAAAGCAAGGTGGAGGAGAAAACACAACTAACTTTTGAAGAGCCAGATAGAAACCTTCCCGTCGAAACTTTTTAATACACAACCATATATGAAAAGAGTTCAAATGGAGTCACGAGAAGATATGCAACACTACAACTAGACATCCTAGGCCAGCAGATAAAACCCCAGTATCAGGAATAGGTTATACCTTTGAGCTGTGGGCCAGTAGGCGTCCCATAGCCCTCCCAAACATTGCAAGTTAGTGCAGATGCTATTGGTGACCACCCACAACTTGCTTGGAAGATACTTTAGCCGAAGAAACCATACTTATGGCATAAAACATGGGGAAATCTGGCTGGTACTCTCCAGAAGCCTCACTCCTACTGGCCAATGTTCTTAGTAGTAGAAGGTGACACACACACACACACACACACACACACACACACACACACACACACCACTTAGGAGAAAAGTGATCATCAGTCTCACCCAGCTACAAACCCTGTGAGCTACAATAACAACTTGCCTGCAACGGGTGCGATAGTTACACACATGATACAGGAACAACCAACAACTCTCTCTCTCTCTCTCTCTCTCTCTCTCTCTCTCTCTCTCTCTCTCATTTGCATCTAAGGCCTGTTCCACACGTCAGTGCTGGTCAATCGACTAAGTAGCTTTTAGTTAATTTTTAGTTTCCCAAACTTTGTATCTTTATGGACTGCCTCTCATGTATATATGTGTGTGTGTGTGTGTGTGTGTGTGTGTGTGTGTGTGTGTGTGTGTGT
>CAJQZJ010032773.1:7888302-7905053 GCA_907164525.1 Lophiomys imhausi
TGTGTGTGTGTGTGTGTGTGTGTGTGTGTGTGTGTGTGTGTGTGTGTATGTATGTATGTACCAAATAATGCTATGTAATAGCTTTCACTCAATAATGCTAAAATGTGCCACCCCTTTGCATTAGCACATTGTGCCTTTTTGAGCTTCGTGTGCACTCTGAGATGCCATTTGCAGGCCTTGTGTCTTATCCAGGAGAAGACGTCTTTCTCCCTATCAATCAGTTTGGATTATTTCACTGAGATCCACATTTTGAAATCTATAGTGATTATTCTGTGAGTTCTGGTTTCAAGTCTGACTTTTCAAGCCTTTTATTTTTCTTTCTCTTCACTGACCTATTCCATGGCAAATCTTTACACAGTTCTTAGGAGTTATGTGAACTAGCTCTTTCCCTCTTTGTAGGTTTGTAGTTTATCTTAAAAAAGCATTGCTAGGCTAAGCTCAATCCCTTATTCTCACATTTTGTGAAGTTTAGAACTGAAGTGTTGGTTTATCATGTCAGGACATGACTTTAGTGGGAAAAATTTCAGAGTTTTTTCTTTATGATGTGTTATCTTCCAGATATTTTATTTTTAATTGGCAGGCAATGAAGGCTGGGGAGATGGCTTAATGAGGACAGTTTCTGTGCGGGCAGAGAGACCTGATCATGAATTCCCAGCATGCATGTGTAGAGCCAAGCATAGCAGCATTGCCGCAGACATACAGGAGGGTGAATCCCAGGGGCATACTGGCCAGCCAGGCTACTCAAAACAGTAAGTTCAGATTCCGTGAGAGACTCTGCAATTAAAAAATAAAGTGAAGAGCAATAGCAGAAGGTACCCGGGACCACCCCTTTTCCTCTATTCCCATGTATGGACATGCACACGTGAACCCATTCTTATGTCCACACCACCCATGCACATACTTGTATAACACACACACACACACACACACACACACACACACACACACACAAGATGAAAACTACTTCACCTAACTCTAGAAGAGAAATGACTCAAGGATTACAATGCTTACTTCCGGATAGGAAGGGGGAATAGGGAGGGGTTTGTGACTGAGATGTAACTTGAAGGAAAAAAATAATAAAGTATTTAAAAAAAAAAAACAATGCTTACTTCCATCACATAAAACTTTCATTCAACTTCATTTTACTGTATTTCCTAATGCTATGTGAAGAACGTAGTGAACTTATGCATTCAGAGAAATAACATGGTGTCATAATTTAAAGTGTTTGGTATACCCCAGCTATCCCCACTTTCTTTTTTCATCCACTCTCAACTTTTCTGAATTTTTATATCTATGTTGGACATCTTCACTTAGTTGCAATCCCATTTTTTTAAACTGACAATGAGATACTTGCTTCTAATAAATTATGAGCACCCTGGAAACATCACTTTCTAATCCTGCTTCCCTCAGACGATGTGCTTTCCAGGGATCGGTTTACAGGAAAAGGTGGAGTCAGTGTAGTGTTGATGGGTAGTAAATGATCATACTGACATGGCCTCCACAGTGGGGCTCTGTTAGAGAAAAGCATTGCACTGACAGACGGTATAATTTTGGGTACCAATGGTACCACAAGAGTGTGCAGATTTTTATAATTGTTACTGGGGATCTTACAGCCACTTGAAAGTAACCAGGAATGGAGGTGTTCATTGAGTCTGCACTTCAGGGGAAAAGGGTGAAATTCTTTCTTCCCCTATTTCCTACTTAACCCATGAAAAGAGCAGCCCTAAGTGGCCTGTAATCAAGTATCAAGTTCTGGCTCTAGCATATGAAGCCTCCATGGCTATGACTGGAATTCATCATACAGACCTATGCTGCATTTGTCAACCCATTTTCTTTCAGGTTCATTGTTTTTTTTTATTTTTTATAACTTTAAAAGAAAGATTTACTTATTTTTATTTTATATGTGTGTGGATGTCTTGCATGAATGGATGTCTGCACCCATGCATACAGCCCATAATGGCTAGAACAGGGTGGCATCCTCTCGAACTGGAGTTAGTGGACAGCTAGTGGCCATATGGGTACTGGGAGTAAAACCAGGGTCCTCTGGAAAGTGCTGCTAACTACTAAGCTGTCTCTGCAGCTCCAGGTTCATTGTTTCTTGTCTTTAGAACCTGCCACAGCTTCAGAAATGCAGGGCAAATTAACTCTGCTGTCAAACAGTGTTTGGAAACTAACTGTCCATGAGTCTTCGAAGGCTGGTCTTGATAAGCAAGGTAAAAAGCCACAAGGACCAAGGGTGGCTGTCCTTGCTGCTTTGGCTGGAGTTCCAGAGTCACCCTTTACTCCCCTCTACATCACTAGCTTAATAGTTTTCTCACCCATGTGCCTAATTTTCTTGGAAAAAATATCACTGTATCACTTTTTACATGATTTTCCTGCTTTATAGAGACAAGTGACAGACTATAATCTCTCTTAACTTTCCAGATGAGGATTTGGGAAAGATTTAAAAATATTATTACCTAAATTATGCTCATTGTACTCTAGTCTATAGGGAGCCTATGGATATTATTAAAAGCATAAATTAAAAGCAGTTCACTTAGTTTAGGAAGTGCATGAAGCATTAAAAATAGAACTTTGGTGGAACTAATTCTATTGTGACTATTAGAAAAATATTGCCTATAAAAACCCATAGGATTGCCTGGTGGTGCTGGCGCACGCCTTTAATCCCAGCACTTGGGAGGCAGAGGCAGGCAGATCTTTGTGAGTTTGAGGCCAGCCTGGTCTACAGAGTCAGTCCAGGACAGCCAGAGATACACAGAGAAACCCTGTCTCGAAAAACCTAAAAAAAGAAAAAAAACCATAGGAATATACTTTATCCTATATGTCTCATTTTCACATGTTAAAAGAGGTAACGGCAGCATTGATTTTCAAACAATGTAAGATTTTGAGAAGAATTTCATTGAGAATTTAATTACATAGCAGTTAATATCAACATTGGGAGAGAGGATAAATGTGTATCTAGTAGAACAATTAGAAACTATTGTTATTCTTAGTTCTGTTGCATTATAAGACTTTATCTCGTAACACAATATAAAAACACACTGTAGGAAACTTGCATTAATTATTAAACTAGAGAATGAATATTTTATGTACTAAATAAATACCAGTGCTGAGCTGTAGAATTTGATAGGCTTTGCTAATGAGAATGTGAGTGTCCTAAATTGTTCAACTGTTTCTTTAATTTGACCATGTAGTAAACAAATTAAAGTCCTATGGAAGTATGATGCTAAAATCAGATAATTTTTTCACATTATAAAGCATTGAAAATAGGTTTATTAATCTAATTGCCATAGTTAAAATAACTGAAATGGATAATGTAGAGAAAAGAGATTTATTTAGCTCATAGTTTAAGAGGCTGGAAATTCTTATCAACTGACCCCACGTTTCAGTACAGGAACCTGTAGGTATAAACCTCATCTAAATCACAGCAGCAATGAACCAAGGAATAGATAAATTCTAAAACATGGACATAATTACTGTAAGAGAGACATGACCTTTAACAGAAAGAGCTCTGAGTGTCCAGGAAGAGCTTTGATTATGGAGATCCACATGAGGATCAATATTCCCACCAGTGTGATAGCATCACACCATTGGCTAACTCTCATGGGCACAGCATTCTCCAATGGAGCATAAAATACCATCCATTAAACATCTTAAACTTGACAGTACTTTGAAATTTACACACCATACCAGTCATTGAACAGGAGATAGTTTTGTGACTGCCTAAGATTCTCACACTCATGCTTGTCTTTGAGTATTGTAATGGTTGATCAATCAAAGAAGTATCACAAAGTTGATTTTGTGACCTGTGGGTCTGTGGCATTTTTCAAGGGTTCTGTGGCTCTATATGTTATAGGCTGAATGGTAAATTGGGTACCCACAGATGCACCGTTCTTTTACAAATGTGTATATTTCTGGCATGATTAATACAAATTCAGGGTGCCATTGTATCTGATAACATTATCAGTTGTCATACTGACAGCATGATTTTACTTCAAAGAGATCCATAAATTTTCAGGACTGCAAAAAGGATTAATCAACCATGAATAGTGAGAAATCGTGCCTTCAAAATTAAGTATTTTCTATCAGCCTATAATTAATAACAGTTCAGTTTCAAATTAGCAATATGTCAGACAACATACTAGAACCATTAATAAACATAGCTGTGTATAGTGATCTGTGATAGGCACCAATGACAGATAGGTATGTATCCAGACCTGGTCCCAGAAAACACCCACCCCTTGACTATGCCTTTTCTTCTTGTCTTAAACAAATACCCAAATCCATCTTTCTTCATAAACCACTTTGTCTTGTTTGTGTTTCTTGCCATAGCATATTGTTCATATGTGAAAGAGTGATCATGAAGTCTCCAACCTTAGCTGTCATGATTCCTTTCCAAAGGCCACCCACCTCAGTCTATCCCACTGCCCTAGTTCCCACTTTGATCAGAAGCAGCATAACTCCTTCTGAACTGCACCTAGGTTTCCAACCTTGACCATTCCAGAGCACAAACCTTAGTTTGTCATAATTACTTCATAAGGATTAAATGGCATCACTCCATCTGCTGTTGAAATCAACTGCTGCTATTACCTTTGAAGATTCAATTTAAATGGATTATATGTCCTGGCTGCTGTCAAATTTTTTAATGTTTATTTATTATTTCAGGTTACATCTCCATCACAGTGTCCTCTTTCCACCCCTCCCAGTCCCACCCTCCCACCCTCTACCCCCTATCCCTTCCAACCCACTCCTTTGGAGTGGAGTGTCCCTACATATCAATCCCCCGCCCCAGTTCAGCAGTCATATGAGGGCCAATAGCCTCCTCATACACTGGGGGCCTACAAGGCAGCACCACTAGAGCAAAGTGTCTCATGGACAGGAAGCAAAGTCTATGTTCATGTTCCCTTTGGTGCATTGGTTGTAGTATAGTTATCCTGTACTATAGGGCTAAAATCCAATTATAAGTGAATAGATGTCATATGCATCTTTCTGAGTCTGGGTTAGCTCACTCAGGATGAGCTTCTCACCTTCTATCAACATCTTTTTGATCCTACACAAGGATTCAACAAGTATTTTTACCTCTGTTCATACTTTAGGCACCAATGGTGGGTCCACTTTACCACTCTAAACCACCTCACATTTTATTACCACTGTCATTTTTTTTTGTATGATATTGATAATGAGGCATGTATTTAGGCAAGGTGACTCCTACCCCAAGGAATAAATAATGATCAATGTACTGGATACTATATATCTTGAATAGAGTAAAATAAAATAACAAAAGGATCTGTTTGAATCACAACAGGGTGTAGCACCTGGGCTAACTAACCCTGGGCATATCTTACTTCTCATTGCTTGTCATATGGAAAAAAAATAAATCTCTTATTTTTTAAGCTCTATGTGGTCATTTAATTAATCACGTCTCAAAGCCTTTTTAATGATCTAACACCTCAACCCCTGGAATCTGAAAGTACTTTCTCTTTGAAAGTTAACAAGTCCATGCCTTCCTTCACATCTCTGTTCATACACCACATAGGTCCTTTACAAAAAGGTTTTGTTCATCCCTGCCACTCACATCTGAAATTTAGCCACAACGGGTCCATCAAATTACTGACATTCTATAGCACTTTATTCAGCATTTACTTTGCTTTCATATTTATATTTTTTCACCTTTGTATAGAGATCTTCTCAACACCTAATTCACTCAGAATGAAAATACCTCCAATCGAGAAACTTCCTACCCTGACTTGCTAAATTCTAGTGCCAAATTGCCCATGAGGTCCATCTCCACACATTCCAGAATAATATTCATAATGAAGCTTTGACACTTTTGACACTTCTCATCAATCAACACCTCTCTCTCTTTCTCTCTCTCTCTCTCTCTCTCTTTCTCTTTCTCTCTCTCTCTCTCTCTCTTTCTCTCTCTCTCTCTCAAAGGTCTTCATTTACCAAATGACATTTATCCTGACATATCACTTTCCATTGCCTAGTGACTGAAAAGCATGCAGCAATTAGAACAATGTAAAATTTTGGAATGTGATTTTCTTAATAACGTATCTTAATATCCTACCTTTTAGTAACGTGTGACTAGAAAGTTCTACAAGGACACATGATTTCTATACAGCGCACATTCCTCTGAGCAGTAGAATTCATTTTCCCGATCAGAACCCCCCAGTGTCTTCTGACTATCTGAGACATTTTCGTTTGAGGTATAATGCTCTCAGAAACTGGCTATGATCTCATATATCCCTTTCCATGGGTGAATATGGCTGTCTCCTCCTGAAAAATCACATGTTGGGGCTTGGTCCACCGTGTGACTGTGTTGGGAGCCTTTTAAAAGTAGCTGGCCATCAAGATGGATTCATGTCTTTCCCTATGAAGTTCCTACTGTACAGGAACTGTGTCCGGTTACTGGGAGAGCCAGGCTGTTAGAAGTGGTTTTGGTTTCCATTTGGCTCAATTTCCAGCTTTGATGCCTGCCATATTGTCTCTTCTGCATCTACCAATGTCCCTCTCTCCTGCTGTGAAGCCTTAACAGAAGCTGAGCTAATACTGGTGCTGTGCTTGGACGGCCAGAACTGTGAGCCAAAAACAAACCTGTGTCATTTATTAATTACCCAGTCACTCACATCTTTCTCATTCAAACCATCACATCTATTACCACTAAAGTTGACAAAGGCAAGGAGATTTTCTTTTGTTCCCTTCATACCGGTGGGTTGGACTACCTATTGTCTATCTTGATACACCAGAGGCTTTGCATCACCTCTCATTTTCCTCATAGTTGATTCAACTTACTATTGAGTCTTGGTAGATAACTAACCCAAGTGGTTCATGAGTATCTTAAATGGCAGCTTCTTTAAGAAGGAGGGTAGCCTTACCAACTTCATTTCTTTTGATTCTGTAGTCATATTCTTAAAAAATTTTCTGTGAAATTGTATTGTCCCAAGTGTACATATGGAGACAGCATCTTTGCAAAGGAAGGAAATGTGTCTGGTAACAAGAAAATAGAGTAGCTGGGAAGTGAGTCAGCTTGTCTGACCCTGAAGCCTCTCTTCATAATGGCTATTCTGAGATAAAATCCCTAAATCACTCCTTCTTTATCCTCACATAAATCAAGCCTGTCTCATTATCTTTTCACACTTCTCCTCACCAAAGCAGTCAGTGACAAAGTCAACGTGGCTCATATTATTCCATCTATTTTCTTATATAATGCAAGGGCCTACATAGCAGACGATAAGGATGCAAGGAGAGTTACAACTCTCCTTGAGCCTGTGCTCTCTAAAGTGTGACTAAGGTGGCCATGTGTTCCTATAGTCTTATATGAAATATATTTTTAATTCCTTTAAATTTGATCGTCTTTCTTTTTGTTTTTACAACTTAATAAAACCCAAAAGTTTGAAACATATGTTACTATACAAAAAATTGCATCCAAACGATGTATTTATTCATTTATTTGTGTGTTTGCTTATGGAGGTTATGGGATCAAAACCTAGGATCACACACATGCTAGGCAAGTACTTTCCATGGAACTGTACATATTCTAAATACTGAACAATGATTTTATACAGTATTTTCTTATTGGTCTTTCCTGCAATCCTTCTATTAGAAATTTGAGCAAGGCAAAAGCAATGTGGCCCACTTCTTCCATCCATGGAGCCTGGGGTCTCCATCCTACTCTGAGGCTGAAACCTGTAACAGCTGCTAGCCCTCTCCAGATGTTTTCTTAACATGTGCTCTCTCTCTCTCTCTCCCTCTGCACAGATCTCCCCAAACTGAGATACAGGTTACCCATTTTCTCTCTTTGTTCATGTTATAGTTTTTTGGGTCTTATTTTGGCTTGAAATATATTTGATTCCATTTTTTTCCTTTACTGCTTCATTATTTATGTTCTGAAATTCATAACAGACTTCCCTGACTAACCAGGAATCACATAAAATACCACATAGCGTACGCATCATAAAGCAAGCCTTACGTTCTATGCACTGTGTGGATGCCACTTAATTAACCTGTGTTTTGCCAGGTTAATTACATGGCTATGCCTCTTTCCATATACTTCCTGCTGTTGGTCAGATTTGTTTAACCAAAAAAAATTTTAACTTTCATTCTATCATACTTCTGTAAATTTCTTTGTGTCTGTTCAAGTTTCTGTCTCATAATTACGGTCACATAACTATACTGAAAGTATCTTGTATGCCTGAGAATTTAGGTTTTTGATGGAGTTCATGCATACCATATGAATCCCTGGGGAGAATCTCCTGCATGGTAGAAATGCATGCATATATATGTAGATAGATGGACAGACAGAAAAGCATGTAGTTAATGCCTTGTACGTTTGATGGTAATGTATTCTCTCTCTTTTTTACATTTGTTTTATTTTTGAAGATGATTTTATGACAGCTATATTTCCTATGATGGCTTTGCTTTGTTCTTCTGCACATTAAATACATTCTTTTTTCATAAACTCTTATGGTTCTTTACTCCTCTTTTAAATTATTTATAGAATATGTAACAAATTACAAACTGTAGGAACTTAATTGCCTCTTTTGGGGGGGGTAGTCTCTAGTTTATTATGAAAAATTTCTCAGTACAAACAAATGAACCAAAGTCATTGGCCAACCTACTCACATTACCCACCTCCATAGGCGCGCCAACACTAGTCTTTCTCTTAGGCACATGGCCATTTGCCAGACTGCAAAGGTAAAAGCATTCATCTGTGTATCTTGTATATATACTCTGAGGCCGTAATGAGAGTCATTAGACAAAGATTCTTAACTTGTTCCACAACTGACAGCTGTGAACACAGAGACTGCAAAATAAAAAGGCGGGGCTAAGTAGGGTCAGGGTCCAGGGCAGTGGCTCCATATCACCATGTACATGTTTGCGCTGTCAGCACTACTGGGTTCAGCTTGACTCCACTTTGTGACTGTGGTTAAAAAGCCCAGTGTTCAGACGGTGCAGATGGGGGCTTCATTCCTTCCACGACTGTCATTTTAGTAGTTGCATAAGAAGGGGTATGCAGTCCAAGTGTCTCCTTTCCATTATGGAAGTAAATGCTGTCTGATGGTGGCCGACTAGAATTATCATTTCCTCCATGCTCATTAAATCTCACAATGCTTCAGTAAAACAGTCTATAAGAGAACGCACCAAAATCCTCCTGGGCCACGAGACAAGTAAGTTGTTTGCCAGAAATGGATATAAGAAATGTTTCTTATCCATTTTTTGTTGTTTGACTTTTTAAACTTTATTTTTCATTTTAATATATTTCATTGATTTTTAAGGGTTAGTGTGAAAAGCAAAGGAGTCCATAATGACATTTTCCTCATTAAAAAATATTATTTTGTTTTGAAAGAGGGTTGCAGGCAAGATGAACTGTTCCTGGATTCACTTGCAGCATGACCTGAACCTCTGATCCTTTTGACTCCTCCTTTCCAGTTCAAAGATGGCAGGCACGTGCCTCCATAATGGATTTATATTTGGAGCACAATGCTGGCATTTCATTTGTTATAGACAGGCCTGCTACCAACTGAGCTGTATCTGAGCCCTCTCATTATGGCATTGTAATGCATATGTGTCAATATGCTTCACTCTCATTTGTCCTCCTACCCACTGCCCGAAGCCATACCTCCCAAACCGCCCTCTGCCCAGTACGGTACCCCCTGTGTCATTTCTGTCATCTGCTTTTATGTCCTATGTATCTATTCTGAGCTTCTTCCTCACTCCTCTAAGCACTTTATCTTCTTTCTTGTGATCCCTTTTCTATGTTCCTGACCGATACACATAGACATATAAATATACATCTATGATTGTAATTCTAGAACCTAGATTACACACAGGAGAGAAAAACATGTACACCTTTTCTGGATTGCTCCACTTAGCATGATTTCTGGTTCCATCTATTTTCCTACAAATTTTTATGATGTAGTTTCTCTCCGTGGCTGCATAAAATTCTGTTGTGCATATGTACCATGTTTTACAGCCAATCATCCTCCAGTTGCAGTGAGGCAGCTGCCACTGTGAACTGTGCAGAGGACTGCTATGAACTCGGGCCTGAATCAGTGCCTGTGGTGTCTCAAAGGGGTTGATATAGGTCTCACCCCTGTACAGCTTTTGACTTTGCTGTCCTGGGTGTGATATGGTGTTGATATCTGTGTTCCACTGAGCTTTGAGCTTTACTTTCAGCAGTTTTCTCGTGTATGCTCGTGGAGGTGAGACTATTTTTGTCCTGTTTTGTCTTTTATATTTTTCTGCTTGATGTTTTCTGGAGTTTGGGCTCCTATTCTTTGATATGGTCCCTTAATCTAAAAGAAAAAGAAAAAAAGAAAGGGAGGAAAGAAGAAAATGTCAGCTCTTACTTTTACCTTAATTAATTAATTAATTAATTAATTTTATATCCCGATTACAGCCCCCTCCGTCCTCTCCACCTGGTTCCACCCTCCCACCTTCTGCCCCCTTTCCTTCCTCCCCTTCTCCTCACATAAGGGCACCCTCCCATATCAACTCAGGCTGGCTCATCAAGTTGCTTCAGGACTAAAAGCATCCTCTTCCACTGAAGCCAGACAAGGCAGCCCAGATAGGGTAAAGTGTTCTACAAATAGGCAGAAGAGTCCATGTTAGAGACAGTCCACCTACTCTGATTGCTAAGGGGTCTGCATGGAGATCAAGATGTCTATCAGCTACATAGGTCCAGTCTATATATGCTTTTTAGTTAGTGCTTCAGTCTCTGTAAGCCTCCAGGGGCCTAGCTTGGTCGACTCTGTGGGTCTTCTTGTGGAGTTACTGTTTCTTGTGGATTCCTCTATTCTTCCTCCTACTCTTCTGCAAGACTCCATGAGTTCCATGTAATGTTTGACTATGGGTCCCAGCATCTGTTTTGATCCCCTGCTGGGTGGGGCCTCTCGGGGGGATATCTATGCTAGATTCCTGTCTGCAAGCATACCAGAGCTACATTAATATTGTCAGGAGTTGGCTCTCTCCCATGGGGTGGGTCTCAAATTGTGCCAGTCATTGGTTGGCCATTCCCTGAATCACTGCTCTATCTTTATCTCAGGTCATCTTGCAGGCAGGGTAAATTATGGGTCTAAGGTTTTGTGGGTAGGTTCATGTCCCCCTCCCTCCACACGGAGTCCTGCCAGGCTAGGAGGTGACCAATTTCATCTTCATGTCCTCCGCCTCTAGGAGTCTCAGCTAGGGTCACCCTGATATGCCCCAGGAGCAGACCCTTTGGCTTATCTCCCACTTGTTTGAGTTATGCCTCCCCCATCAGTTTCCCTTCTCTCTCTCAGCCTTCTCACCTCTAGCCCTTGCTCTCACCACACCTGATCACCCTTCCCTGGTTCACCTACCTTCACACTCTCACACTCAGTTCCTCACTTCATTCATTTCCATTGACTGTTTTATTTCCCTTCTGAATGAGATTCAGGCTATCTCCCTTGGGCCCTCCTTGTTACTTAGCTTCTTTGGGTCTGTGGATGGTAAGATAGTTGTCCTGTACTATATGGCTAATATTCACTTATAAGTGAGTTCATACCGTGTATCTTTCTGTGTCTGCATTACTTCACACAGGATGATCTTTTCTAGCTCCATCCATTTGCCTGCAAGTTGCATGATTTCCTTGTTTTCGAAAGCTGAGTAGTATTCCATTGTGTAAATGTACCACAGGTTCTCTATTCATTCTTTGATTGAAGGACATCTGGGTTGTTTCCTATTTCTTGCTATTATGAAAAAAAGCTGCTATGAACATAGTTGAACTAACAATGTTCCTGTGGATTGGTGGAGAATCTTTTGGACATACACTCAGGAATGGTACAGCTGTGTCTTGAGGTAGAGTTATTCTCAGTTTTCTGAAGCACTGCCAGATTGCTTTCCAAAGTGGTTGTACACATTTGCACTTCCACCAGCAATGGAGGAGTGTTCTCCTTTCTCCACATCCTCACCAGCATGCGCTGTCACCTTAAAATGACTTTTTCTGCTAAGATCCTTCTTTTCCTTTCTAATCTAATTATTATGTGTGTATGATACTTGCCTGTGCCCCAGTGCATAAAGGTTAATTTCAGGTTATGTTAATGTTTTTTTCAGCCTAATTGAATATGTTAACTACTCATTTGAAAGCCCAAAGATATTGGTACAGTTACTATAAAGAGTTCAGAGGAAAATTTGTTATTGTTTTAATAGAACATTTTCTAGCACATATTTGTTGTGTCTTCCAAAAGCTGGCTCACTGTATTAAATGTTATTTTTAGTGATATGTAAGTATTTCTCTTTTTTTCACACTGAGTTCCTTATTATTCAAACTCAAGTAACAATACTGCTTTTAATCCAACCAAAGGCAGTTGTGACATGTTATGAATAAATTCACTTTCTTGAAGAGCAATGTACTCCAAATTCCTTTAAACAAGTTATCACTTTTGATTTGTTTTCGATTTATACACAAGAATTTGAATCCATAGTAAAACTAAAGTGTGTCTATTGACAGAGTCTATACAAAAAAAAGTAAGACTGTTTTACAGTTTATTTTATTAAAATCATTTTCCCCGATAAATAGTGTTCTTGCAGCACATTTATTTATGTGACATTTATAACTCTGGTCTAAAACTTGCTTGGTTGTAATCAATCTCTTTTCATTTCACTTCATGTTCTGTACAGTAGCCTGTCTTCATGTATTTGAGTATGGGACACATTCTGATTAAGACAAATAGTTACAGGAAATCAGTTGTCTAACTCCCCTTTTTTCCTCTGTCTTCACTACTCCATCCATAGTCTCTAAATTCTCCTTTTAAAATGATTGATGTTGTATTTATTGCTTTTTATATTTGTAATGATTCTAAAAGGATAGAGACTCATATGTTTCATTCACAAATAACCCTGATGAAACATAGTTGATAGTGCTTGCATTTCTGATGTGGTCATGAACCATAGAGAGGCCTAGCATAAGCTTGACGTAAGGTAAACGAGAGTGGTTATAATTTTCACACCAATGCTAATCTCCTCAATAAACAGCTAGTAACTATATTATACAGCAAGTCTATCAGAGCCAATTTGCATGAAAAGTTTAGATGGCTTTTTTTTGTAATAGTTGGTATGATCTATTATGACTAAGAGTTTTACTTTTCTTTAAAGTCCTTTCTCATATTCTCTGTCTGCTATCCACACCTATGTGTAATTAAGCCTTCTGATTATGGTATTTTATAATTTGGTGTATGTCTGACTACAGTAGGTGTGCCAAGTGAATACAAATAAGACAACCGGAGACTTTGATTCGAAACCAAGCAAATCACAAAGCAGAATGTTAGCTATGGGGAAAAAAATGAGACCACAAGATTTTTTGTTTGTTTGTTTCTTAGATAGGCAAAAGATGCCATCTTTGCATGCTAATTAGGATGAGGGTGATGATCAATACAGAAGAGATGAAAGTGCACATGTTGAAGGCCTAGCTGGAGATGGGCTGTGTAGTAACCACAGTAACAGCAGGATGATGCAGAATGTGGGTGCAGATGATGGGGGTGAGTTTGAGGAGTTTAGACTTTTCTTTGGATTGCTTGTTCCCTGATGACTCAGCAACTAGGTCTTCTGCTACAAGTAAAAGTGGAGGAGGTAGTTACTAAGAGTTAGAACTCTCCACTGTAAGATGGTTGAATTAGTGGCAAGCCTTTCTCTTGGCATGAAAAAACCCCTTGCACCAACTGCAGACAGACTGCTGTCCAAAAAGGACAAAACTTGGTAGCAGGGAAGTCGACAGCCTAACTCTGCCAAGACAGGGTAGGTAAGTCCTTCATAATCCCTGCTCTACAACAAATGTCTGTCAGAGAAACAGGACCCAAAGCCTGAAGATTGATGCTGGAATGTATGGAGAGAAAATGGGAACTGTCCAGGCAGTTATTGGTATGTTCTTTCTTAGTTTTGGAAGCTGCAGGCTCTGCACTTCCTATATAAGCAAATATATTTATCCCTCTCAGGTCTCTGAGGTGGTTGAAGAATAGACAGATAGAATGTTATAGTTAAATTTTGAACTGTTTAGGAATCAAGAGGGTGTTATAGATCTAAGAAGATACTCTTAAAAGTGTGTTGCAAGATAGTAAGAATGTTGAGTCACATATAGACCTTTAAACTCATGGAGTTGGGTAGATAGTAGAATGTTAAAGTCAGGGGCCAAATAGGTATAAACTGAACATTGGGAAGGTATACTGGGCCAATTTACTCTCATAAATGTGGCATATTTATATCTATTGTTTTGTATAATACTTACTGTTATAAGAGAAGGAACCAGCTGTTGGACTGAAAGGGGAAACCTCTGGAGGGAAGAGGGTGGAAGGGCGGGTTAGGAAGGGGGAATAGGGAGGGGTTTGTTACTGAGATGTAACTTGAAGAAAAAAAAATAAAGTATTTAAAAAAAAAAGCATGAACTAAACATCTAATATGAAGAAAAATAAAGAGTTTATGGGTAGTTTTATAGTATTACAGACCCCTCATAACAAAATTCATGTCCAATTAAACTTTGAGCCCTGAAGTTTTAACTCATAAATCTCTCTCAAACATATCTACAGTTCCTCATTTCTCCTCTTATCCCAACTCAGACTACCCCCATCTCATGACAGAACTACCCTCTTGGCCTCCTGATTGCTTTCTGCATTTCTGAAGTTCACAGTTTCCAATCCATTGAAGGGCAAATGACTGAAAAATTACCATGTGTAAAATTCTCTGAGGAGCATTCTTTTAAAAATTCACTTAATCATCACAACCTTATAAGACAGAACTTTTGCCTGATTTTAAGGATGAAAAAACCAAGTCTTGGCTGTGTTAATTTTTCTGATTACACAGTTGATATGTGAGCTAAAGGAGTTTGTCTCCAAAGCTTACAACATTAGCTACGTAGATATGCTGCTCATATATCCCCGGACCTTGTTTCCCTACTTCAGCTCATATAGATGTACTTGCTCATTTTTTAAAAAGTACTTAACTTGTATAATGTTCCTAATTGATTCAAAATAATTTGATTTATAGCTACATGTTTTGAGACTGTAATATTTCAAAATAATTGTATATCCTTCTTAACAAAAATAGTATCTCAAATTTGTGTGTAATAGGATACATTTATTATCTGTATGTTTGGTTTTCTGATGAATCTTTTACCCTGTAAATTAAATAAAACCCAGAAAGCCATTAGTGTCAATGAATTTTGTTCATTAGTCAGTCCAGTATAAAACAAAAAATAGGAGCAGAAACGTATTTATTTTGTGTATTAGATAAATGATAACAATGCTAAAGTTTGAAGTTATATAATTTTATAGAAAATCTATGTTTCTTCTCCAACATAATTTTCCATTACTGGTTCATCACAAACCAGTGATTTCTTTCATCTTTCAAACTGCCTGTCCAAGATAACATTAAAATACATCCCTACAAACTTATATTTTGAAATTCCCAATGTGATGTAACCTACCCCATCTGTTCTAATTGAAAATGACCTATTTAATGCATTTTGAAGACCAAGGTGTAATGAAATCCCAAGCCATCCAGAGAGTTGTTTGTGGTCCAGGAGTATGCTACTTGAGTGTGTACTCTTGTAACAGAGCTACCTGTTACAGGCGACTAGAACCACCACTAATTACTGTAGTGGCAGTAGTCAGAAATCCTACAGTCTTCATTGCTCTCACCCCTACCCTTTGTTACATTATTTTTTCAGTAAGGTGAATGGTAATTAAGATGGATTGACTTTCCAGAGCTGAACAGCTCAGGGATTGCAAGCCTTTTAAAATTCACTGTTGGGATCAGCAGTAAGTGGGCACTTTGACAACACTGGATTTGCTTTAGATCCATGTAAATGGTTCTAGAAGCTGTGGGGCTATGGAATTTGCTCTAAAGGCGAGTCTTGGCTAAGGAGCCTCAGGCCTTATTTCCCAAGTGGTTAATTTTGCTCTTACACAGTCCTTTCATGAATGCTGATTGTCTGATTTCCTACACACAGAGGACATGCTGAGTGCCAAGTCTTCCTCTCCGCTCTCACACATTACTCATACATTTATGAAGTTTACTTGGCAAGCCATGGTTTGAAAGGGAGACACCACAGTCCCTATTAAGTGCCACGCTTTAAGAGAAGATGTGAGAAATGTTCTGGGCAGGGTTTTCGATGTCCTGTGCCAGACTGATCACAAGTCATAGCCTCTGGGTCTTGGTGCCAAGGTCAAATATGTTTTCCTCAAAATGGGAGCCTCCAATGACCTTTAATAGCCTTGCTAATAAACATGATTTGTGCAGTTTGAACACAAGTGTCCACATTCCCTTACTGCTTAAGCCACTTTATTCATGAGGGAGCCATTGGGAAGAGTGATGGCTCCTGATGCTCCTGGAGATTCTCTCCATTGATTTCAGACCTCCTAGTACAGATTGCCTAACTGCCAGGAGGCCCAAAGCAATCAAAAGACAAGTTCTTTATATTTGAAATGGGTGCTTTGGAAAAACATCTCATGTTGTATCCAAAGCACTTCAGTCCTTCCTAATTGGCTTTCACAGTAAGGAGGCAAAATCACTGGCTCATGGCACTCTGTGCAATGAATGGTACTGCTGTGATAGAAGACAAGAGAGGAAGAAGGTTGCTTGTTTGTTTCTTGTGGTGCCAATCCTAACCTTGGCTCCACCAGGTGGAACCAAGACAATTGACTCTTGAAAGTAGTCCTCTGGCTCCAGCACACTGCATACATGAACACACTCTCTCTCTCTCTCTCTCTCTCTCTCTCTCTCTCTCTCTCTCTCTCTCT
>CAJQZJ010032773.1:7905063-7934293 GCA_907164525.1 Lophiomys imhausi
TCTCTCTCTCTCTCTCTCTCTCTCTCTCTCTCTCTCTCTCTCTCTCTGAATGTTCTAAAAGATTTTAAAAAGAAGAATGGAAGGAATGATGAAAAAAACAAAGAAAAAAATCCACAAACTCCAGAGACTTCTTCATCAACAAATCTGCATGTATAGCAATGTAAATCTGCCTTCAGCAGATGCTCTGTTGGTTTAATTTCTCTCGCATTGCCTTGGCTATCACCAAGGGCTGACATTTAAATGACTGTTGTTCTTTGCAGCAAATGCTGGGCTGTTCATAAGCTGTTGCTTCCTCCCACACATCAGGTTCCCAGAAGGCATAATTTAAATTTTTTTCAGAAAAACCAGAAATGTCTGTTGAATTAATGAATAATTATGCCAGATTAGCCCCAGGACATTATTCCTTGATTAGTCACCCTAGAGTATGCCTCTTGAGTTCAGCTCTACTGAGTAACTTGTACAATTAATGTCTACCTTGTTCTGAATTTTCTGTAGTGACTTAAAGGAATCTGCTGGGAGGGACTGAAGCAGAGTTCATTTTCTTGTTGTTTTGAAATGCTGACTTTGAACTTACTGTGTTACTATTTGTTCCAGACTTGCCTAGAGCTCAGAGTAATCCTCTTACTTGAGCCTCCCAAGTTCTGGGATGAAAAGACCAGGCTATCCTGACTGGCTTTGAGATGTCTTGTTATCATTTTTTTTTGGACTAATCTATAACATTTTATTGACAGGCAATTCATGTAGTAGCAAGAGGCTTCTCAGGATAGAGGATTTTGATAGAACTTTCCCAGTGCTTATCATGGATATGATGTACTTAAAGAAGGAAGTTAGTGAACTGGGTTGTACAGTTGGAGCTTAGGTAAGCCCACAGTGGCCCTCTGTCTGCTTGGAAGTTAGAACAACTGTTAACTGCTCAGTCTACTAGGCCAGAAGCCTCAGAGGGAACAGGATCGATGATGCAGGCCTAGTCAGAGGCTAAAGACCCAGGTGCCTCCCGAGGAGCCCTGGTATAAGTCCATGTTGAAAGGCTCAAGAAGTTGGAATGTCTGTGGGTATTGGTAGCAGAAACAGCACAGTGGGTCTAGTAGAAAGGTGCTTCATGGGCCCCATTCTGGGTGGCTCTGCCAGTAGTCAGGGTGATTTCACCTTCACAGTTACAGTCTCACGTATTTGTCCTGTCTGTAGCAGCCTCATACACCATGCAAGGGTGTTCTCGACGACTCCTGTAACCACGCCTCAATCCAGCAGTGTTGACACTCAAGACAAACCATCACTTGTGTTTGGATAATTTTTAAACTATGGCTGTCAGATTGACAGACATGTTCTAAAAGGCTTTGCCAAGGACTCAACTGTCTATACACAAAACCTGTTTCTAGAAGCGTCTCAAAGACCGAAATTAGTTGTTCTGTGAGAAGACCTAATTATATGGGATCTTAGACGTGCTCGTAAAACCTGTTTCGCTAATTGCCAGGGAGATATTAATAAAATTACAGTAAAATATCACTTCATGCTTGGTAGGATAGTTATTTTTTCAAAATAGAAAAAGATAACAAGTGTTGGTGAGGATGAGGAGAAATTGGACCCTTATTAAATGCTGACAGAGACATAAGTGGGGCAGTTGCTATTAGAAACCGTGTGGATATTCCCCATGAAACTAAGATAGAACAACCTATGGCCCAGCAACTACCATTCTGAATTTTTATCAAAGAGCACTGAAGTCAAGATCTCAAAATCTGGGATCAAGTTAGATCTAAAATAACAATTAGCTTTAGAGTTCAAAGCTCCACAGCTTCTATTCCAAATGCCTATTTACCTATTCTAATTGTATAGACACTCATTGAGATGTATAGACTTTGGGTCTGGTTCATTTTGGTGTGTGTGTGTGTGTTAATATTTTTATAATAAATTTTATAAAAGTAAAATTCAATTTACAAGTAAATTTCAGAAAATAATAGTATTTAAACAAAACCCTTTATTACTGACATCTGTCCTGCCGTTCACTTCTCCACTGATGCTACATGTTTAAGACAATTTGATCAACACAACAAAGAGAAAAAAATAGAGGAAGACAAATATTTCATGTTTCTCTTGTTTGTAGAATCTAATTTTTTTCCTAAAAATATATTTTATGTGAAAGCAGAAGAGAGACTAGTTAAAAGTATCAAGAGAAACCAGTGGGAGGTAGGGGAAGAAGGGGGAAGTGCGGTACAAATATGAGCAAACTGCAATGGTGTACACTGCAGTGAGATAGATTCTGTGAAGGGGTTAAATCTGCCAGTCATAGAGAGATAAATCAAATGTGTGAATCCCAGCTTATATGGAGTATCCAATATAGTCAAACCCATAGATTGAAATTAAAAATAAGACAGGGAAGTTCCTAAGAACAGCTGCAAATGACCTACCAGAATAGCTGTGTTCACTCTGTCTTTCAGGAGACATACTAGAGATTTTCCTATTTATACTAAGCCACAAAGGTTTTGAGGTGGCTGGGTGAAACATGTAGCTTTCCCTGGAAAGATAAAATCTTTGAAGGAGTCAAGGGTATTGGAGATTTTCTGTGAAAGAAATGCAAGTGGAGAGTAAACACTGCACACAAATGTCTGTGACCTTCCATCCTTCCGAAGTCTAGAAAAGTTAAATAGGATCCATTCAATTTCTCAGTGTTTAAACGTTAGGAAAATGAAGCTATATCCAAGGTTTTTGAAGCTACTTATGTTTAATAAATTGCAAGAATTTCCAGAAGATTTATGAAGAGATACACCATCTTCTTGCTAATCTATTTGTTAAACTGACAAAAACAGACACTATGCTTGACCTCAGCAGAGAGGCATGAAACTGTTGCTAATCCGTTTACAAATGCTAACATGAAAGGGGTCCCATGACAGCCTGCAGAGATGAGCTAGACTGCTCTGTCTTCCTCAGCTTTATTTTGTTGGCTTAGTCCTTGGCACTGCTAAGTTTGTTGTGAGTAGCAATGAAAATTTCTTGGTGAGTTAATGAGTGAATGAATGAATGAATCAATGAATGAACATATGAACTGATGAGTTAACAGAGGAAAGAATAAGGAAACTCTGGAGAGACTTTTAACTATTACCATGGTAGGATGGACTGGCAAGAAGAATACCTAAAGGTCTTCTTCAAGATATCATAAGAGCTGTTTCATTTTTTTTGTATGCAGAAACATGAAATATTGGACTATAACTCATAAGATTAGTGGGGATGGCTACTTCATTGTTTATCATTCTTCCTATCCTTATCCCCCAAAACAAATAAAAAACCCTAATAGGTGTGTAGAAGCCCCATGCTCTCAGCCAGATGCTCTTTATTTATCTCAGTTTCTTAGATCCGGCACTCATAAGGACATTGTCATGACTGAGCAACAGGCATTTATTCTCTTGCAGTTCTAAGGAATGGAAAACCAAGGTTAGGGTGCCAGCATGGTGTGGAGTTGGTGAGTCCATGAAAGTGAAGTGTACTTGACACATACTCATGAGCATTTTGAATCCAAATGCTAATTTATGTCATAGCTTAATGGTTAATTAGATGTTAAAGTCAACTTTACTGTTGACCGAACAGAAAATATCTCAATATGAAGTAGAAAACTAAATTTTGTCTCAGAGTACTATTTAATTTATTCTTTTTTACTTTCCACTTGGGAGGATTTCATTAATTGTCAGTTTACTGGTATAATTATGAAATGAATGAGAAAATCATGTTGGAAGGGAGACTTTGGGAAGGATAATTAATAACCTGCTGAAATTTCCCTGTCTGGGCTTCTTTAAGTTATAAACTTTTGTACTTTCACTAGAGTTCATGTCTCAGGACATGAGTAAACCCCATGACCCACTTCTCTATGCTCACCAGTGCATGGCTAAACACTGTTTCTGTGGTGCCATAGTGGGCTTTACCATTACAGTTCTATTTCCACAAACTTAAGTTATCTGGTTCTTCTGAGTCTTGAGAGTGTATCATGGATTTCCTAAGGCCTTTGTGATAACTCAAGAAAATTGAAATGAGGGAGGGCAGCTGGTATAACTCTGTTTCACTTTTAAAAATAAAAATCCAAATGAAACTGGAAGATGAAATGTAGTAACTCCTCAGAGTCCCTGGCAATAAGTCTTTCCCATTTACATCTGTCCAGTGAACTGTTGGAACCTGCTGTGTTTGTCTGTGGCTGGAGTGTACAACACAATTCTTTTGATGCTGTTGAGACAGTAGGCTAAAATAGACATGACCTATGTAATGCTGGAAAGAAACTAAATAGGTATTTTGCACCCTATTTCTGTCCTTGAATTCCTGCCCTCTTCCATGAGAGGAGCTGAGCTAGGATGGTCACATCTCATTCAGCAGAGCCAGAAACCAGTTAAACCCTTTTATCCCAGGGCCGTTATACTAGCTATAAACTATTGTTGATTACGCTTTAATTTATGGGGAGTAAGTTGTTTCTGCTTGAGTGATGTCTCATATTAAATTACAGTTTCTAATCAGTTCCTAGTGGTTTAAAGCAATATTTAAAGTGATATTATTTGTCATTCGTAAATGCAGTCTATCACTTTTTATCCCTTCATATAACGTTCAGGTTACCTTTTTAATATAAATGTTTATATCATTGGAAGCCACAATTACTTTTTCTTTTCACCTGTAATCTCTCTAAATCATTTAATTTAATCATTTCCAAATGGTATCAGTAAGAACACATACTGTTATCTTGTTTCTGACCTTAAAATGAATGGGCTTAAATTTATAAATTTGTTTAGAGATTTATGCATTTTATTAAACTTTTGCCAGAACAGAGACATCCTTATCTACTCCTAGTTTTCTAATTTTAAGCCATTCCCTCTTGGCCCAGTTAATAAAAGAGAATCAGTCCTAATCTTATTGTAACAATAAACGAAGCAGCAGCATGAATGCTGAGGGCCCTGTGAGTGGAGGTCCAGTGGAACAGCCATTGGGAGGTCCTGAGAACCGCTACTGATGAGTTCATTCTAAATCACTTGCTTCAAAGATATCTCTGAAGGAGCCAGAAAGTTGTAGCTGTTGAGTTTCTTGGAAAGGCCAAGGTCTTGACAAACTGCCAAGGAGAAATTTGTAGAGAAAACTGTGAGGCTATGAACCCTGCCTGACATAATGTCCCAGAATGGAAACCTCTTCTCCAACAAGCTTTAGAGTGCTTGTGCAATAGTACTCTTACTGACAAATGCTGACCTAAAACTACACAAGGAAGGCAGTTCCAGACAATGAAGTTCCTGGCAGATGCAATGCACAGCAGACCAAAATCAAGGTGCTGTGAGACATTGTGGACAGCTGACAATGGAGCACGTTGCAAACCTAAGATGGCTGTGTAGAATGAACTCTTCCGTGTACTCTCACTACAGTGAGCCACATGAGCGAATCTTTTTGATGTGCAATATTTTTGACCACAGTGAACTAGTTTTAAATATACCTAAGGGATCAAAACTGACAAAAAAGATATGTATTAACACTATTTAAGCATATTTATTGCACAAAGATACAGTTTACAAGAAATCTAAGAAGCTGGATTAAACTAAAAATGAATATGAGTTGGGAGAAAGTTTTATGATTTGAGAATTAACATAGAACTTAGTGGTAATTGTCACTATTGAAATTGGTGTTGATTAAAATGTTTGTGGTAGAAATTCATGTTTAATGGCTACTGAACTGGGGCAGGGGACTGTTATGTAGGCACACTCCACTCCAGAGGAGTGGGATGGAAGGGATGGGGGTAGAGGGTGGGAGGGCGGGACTGGGAGGGGTGGAAAGAGGACACTATGATGGAGATGTAACCTGAAGCAATAAATAAATAAATTAAAAAAAAAGAAATTCATGTTTAAAACTTCAACTTTTATTTCTTAGTAAATATTGACATCTGCTACTTATTAAAATTAAGGCATTTGTCATTTATCCTACATGAGATGACTCATGAATATTAATTAATGTAGTTCTTTCTTATAACCATACTTTGAAGTAGGTAATGTCATGCTATCTATTTTATAGACAAGGAAACTGGTATTTGGAGAACTGACTGATCTACTCGAAGTCAAAGTAATCAAGCTGGAATTACTGCCTCAGTGCTAAGGTGCCATGGGAGGGAGATGGTGAGGACAAGAGGGAGGCGAACACGCATCGGAGAGACATTGTTTTATGACCCCTTAAATCAGATATGTATATTTATAACCATCCCACAACCAGTGATGTATAAGTTGTATTTCCATCCCCAAATACACTAATTTGTTGTCATTGAGGCTCCAGCTTGGGATCATGCAAGTTGGCAGGCCCCATCCACAGTTGTGTGCTTCTTCTTGGTCTAACAATACAAGACACAAGCTACAGGCATGATAGTGATGACGGCTGTGGCTCTCATGACAAGGGATTGCGGGCTACACAGAGTCTCCAGTGTTTGACTAGAATGGCCAAGGCCTAGTGATTTCTGTGGCTCAATTGTTCCTAGCTGGGCTACACGCAATTAAATGAAGTTATCTTTCCTCTTCTCCTCAGTTCTTGATATGCATAGATGCTGATAACTGACAGTGACTTATAAAAGTGCAAAGTATCTTAATCGGAGAGTGTGAGTTTTTCCTTTTCTGATCAAGTTATAAGGGACAAGGAATAGTGGGCATAGTTTATAGTAATAGATTTTGTTTACACAGACGAAAGTTGGTTCCATGTTTTTTTATTTTTCTGAATTTAAAATATAATTATATCATTCCACCTCTCCTTTCCTATCTCTTTTCTCTCTCTCTCTCTCAAATTTATGACTTTTAAAATGTAATTGTTGGCTGCAAATTGCATGATTTTGTTGTTTCTGATGGCTGAGTAGTATTCCATTGTGTAGATGTACCACAGGTTTTTTTTATCCATTCCTCGGTTGAGGGACATTTGGTTTGTTTCCAGTTTCTAACTATTACAAATAAGGCTGCTATGAACATAGATAAGGAAACTTTCTTGTGATTTGGTGAGGAATCATTTGGATGTATACCCAGAAGTGGTATGGCTGGGTCTTGAGGTTGAGCTATTCCAAGTTTTCTAAGGTATTGCCAAACTGATTTCCATAGTAGTTGTGCAAGCTTGTACTCCCACCAACAATGGAGGAGTGTTCCCCTTTCTCCACAACCTCTCCAGCATGTGCTGTCATTTGAGCTTTTGATCTTAGCCATTCTGACAGGTGTGAGATGGAATCTCAGAGTCATCTTAAGTTGTATTTCTCTGATGATTACGGATGCTGAGCATTTCTTCAAGTGTCTCTCAGCCATTAGGGATTCTTCCTTTGTGAATTCTCTGTTTAGCTATGTTCCACATTTTTGATTGGATTATTTGGTTTCTTGGTATTTAATTTCTTGAGGAAATCATGCAATTTGCAGTCAAATAGATGGAACTAGAGAAGCTCATCTTGAGTGAGCTAACCCAGACTCAGAAGGATGCACATGGCATCTATTTACTTATAATCAGATTTTAGCCATATAGTACAGGATAACTATACTACAATCAATGCACCAAAAGGAACAGGGACTTTGTTACCTGTCAATGAGACATTTTTCCCAAGTGGTGCTGCCTTGTAGGCCCCCAGTGTATGAGGAGGCTCTTGGCCCTCAAATGACTACTGAACTGGGGCAGGGGACTGTTATGTAGGGACACTCCACTCCAGAGGAGTGGAGTGGAAGGGATAGGGGGTAGAGGGTAGGAGGGTGGGATTGGTAGGGGTGGAAAGAGGGCACTGTGATGATGATGTAACCTGAAGTAATAAATAAATATTTAAAAATAAATTAAAAAATAAAAAAATTAATTGTTGGTTGCCACTTCTAAATCTTTGATAAAATATTTTATTGTGAAATTCTATACTGCATTCTCAGTTGTAGTGGATGGATAAACAAGGACCACCTGGTTTGTGTGGGGACATAGAGTAGATTAATTTTTTTTCTTTTTATTTTTTCCTTTATTTTTTATTTCTTCAAGTTACAACTCAATCGCAGTCCCCTCCCTATTCCGCTCCAGTCCCACCCTCCCACCCTCAACCCCCCATCCTCTTCCCCTTTTTTTTTCTTTTAAGTTTAAGGTATATCTTACTTCCCCCTACAGTTTCCCCTTTAAGTCCAACAAATGGCTCTTTCTCTTATAATAACAAATGCAATACAGTACAACAGAGGTAATTAGGCCACAGTTATGAGGGTTATATGGCTTAACGTACATTCCCAATGACCAGTCCATATGTATTTGGTACCTGACTTTAACATTCTACTATCTAAACATCTCCATGAGTTTAAAGGTCTATATCTGACTCAACATTCATACTAACTTGCAACACAATTTTAAAAGTATCTTCTTAGATGTGTAACACTCTCTTGACTCCTAAACAACTCAAAATTTAATTATGAGACTCTGGCTATCTGTTCTTCAACCACCTCAGACACCTGAGAGGGAGTAGATTAATTTTTAAAGTATTTTCATTATTTTAGTTATTTACAACAGGAAAGAATTCACCCTGGAAGGATAAGTTCACACATTGTATAGAGAAATAGACCTTTGTCTCTCTTCTTTCTCCTCTCGTCTTCCCACTCCTCCTCCTCTTCTTCTTCATCTCCTTCTTCTTCTTCTCTCTCTCTGTCTCCCCATATCTTTTTGTGAGGTTCATGTCATGTATATTTGTTCATGTGTGTGCATTTTTGTGCATGTGTATGTGTGTGCAGAGGCCAAGGATCAATGTGAGATGTTTGTTGTTAGCTGCCCATCTTATTCTTTGAGTCAAAGTATCCCACTGAGCCTGGGCTCACTGATTCTGTTAACCTGGCTATCCCAGGATCTCCAGGGTTCCACTCAAGTCCAAAATCCAACAAGGAGTCATAGACACGTGCTGCCTCACCTGACTTTTTACACAGGTTCTGGGGACATTCTTCACACTTACATAGCAAAGACCGTCCCAATATCAGTGCTGTTTTAAGTACTAGTCTGCAGCAGGGTTTACTAGTAGAAAAATGTGAAGGTTGGAGGAATTAGTCTTACTAATTAGAATTTGGAATATGTGATCTCTTTTAAAATCTGCATGGGTCACAAAATGTCACCTGCCTCAGGACAGAGCAGGGAGAGTTTGTTTTTGGGTGGAAGGCCTATTGTAGAGATTCTGTTGATATTTAACTTAGCTTATGCTATCATGTCATTAGTTTTCTAGCTGGGAGGCCTGCTGTGTAGTCTTGGTCGACACTCATCTACATTTATTTGCCTGTTTTCTGTCCATGTTGGTCTTTACTGTTTTTTTTTCTGCTATTTTCCTGTATAAATCATTCATATAATTTATTTTTCTTCATTATTGCCCAGCTTACGTCTTTTTGTATGTCTTTTGATTTTCACCTGATGCTTACCATTGTGTTTGAAAAGAGTTAAGACTCTCGACGACATCATTGCCGTCCAGGAAACATTCGCTCTCTTTTCTGCCAAGCACTGAAAGACAGTGCAAGTAGGTTGATATATAATGGAGTTGATCTATTTGCTTAATGTTTTATGATTGCTTCTTATTTTTACAGCTCAGTCCTCCCTGATCTCTAGGGAGTATAGCATAGTTTCTATCATTCTATTTTCCTTGGCCCCAGTCCTGGGAGAATTCTCAGAGCCTCAATCAGTTTCAAATAGCTTTGTCCATAAGGAGGAGGAAGACAGAGCCATATGTTACCATCCCCTCCATGAGCTTCTCTTCTCCTCAGAATCATTCTCTCAGGGTCTCTGCTGCCAAGGCAGCAGCTCGCTTTCTTGTGTACCTTGCAATTCACGATGGGTAGTAGACAGTCCTTTAAATTCTCTCTGTGCAGTCTGTTGAGGTCTAAGATGAAAACAGCCTTCTACAAAGACAATTTGCATTTTCTTGTGGTAGCCTGGGTGTGTCACTATCTCAGAACCATTTGATTAAAATTATGTGATGTGGTTTTCTCCACCACACATGAAGACATAGAGACTAAATTCATATATCTTCTCTGTGGGCTCAAACTTACCTGTGTACAGACCATGTGTGTACATTGGGGAGGCTGGAGGTTGGCAGTGAGTAGTTTACTATGCCTTATTATTATTATTATTGTTTTTTTTTAGATAGGGTCTTCTACTGAGTTCAGAGCTTTTCCTTGGATTCTAGAATGAGAACTTAGGTCCTTAGCTTATGCAGCAAGCCATCTGCCTGCTGAGCCCTCTCTCTGTTCCCTGAACTGAAACTAATCTTAAACTCATATTGCTGTCAAAATGAACACTTGCTGTCTGCAGCTTTAGACAACACCCTGAACATCACATATTTGCTTCCTCAAAGAATTCACATAATAAAAAAAAATAAAGCAAGGCATAGTGTTGTTGAAATAAAGGTCTCTCTTCACTATAGAAAAGCAAGCTGAAATCGGGAAACTTTGATCTTTCCAGAGCTGCTCTAGTTGAATTTTCATTTCTGTGATTAATTAATATTCTGTGAATAAAAAAAAAGAAGTGCCAGCTCACCACATGTGAAACACCTTATCTGAGAATTTCAACTCAACCTTTTATTCGTAGCAACACACATTAGTTTTAGAAGGACCTATTTTAAATTGGAGATGTCTGTAACATACACACTCCAACAATGGAACCATTAAGGCACCGGGGAGAGAACCCCTGTACCTCTTTGTCTTTCCGCAGGAATACACTGAAGTCAGATTTGCTTTTTTCTTTTCCTTTTATGCTTTTAAAGTTTCTTAGAAAATGACAAGACACATGGTCACACAATACCACTTTCATGCAAAAACTATGAAGACTTTGACCCGCAGTCCATACCCAGCTACCTTCCCCTTTCTCAGCCCCTCCACCTCCCACTAGTTGCCTTTATGCTCCAGTCCAGTTGGCTTTTGCCCTCACATCTGTACACAGATGCTTTTAGGAACACTGGGCTTTTATTACTGCGCATATTTATTCTTCCATTTCCAATCCCTTTACTTAGAAATAATTCAATCATTTTCTCTGTGGAGGATGCTGCAAGCAACAAGAAAAGAAAAATAGAAGAGAAACACAAAAAACAGGCCAGGCTTACGATTCAGTGGAATGTGAGGCTCCTGATTTGATCTTCAGCAGCAAAACAAAAACAGAAACACTGAATAAAACAAAACAAAGAAAAACATGATGGAGATGGGATAATGTTTCTGTGACTGGAAAAAAAGGCACAGCTGCCATGCTCACAGCACTGGGGTTGGACTTTGGCTTTATATATGTTAAACAAGTGCTTCAGCGTGGAGACACACAAGCTGGGAAACAAATCTTAGGAACATTTGGAAGCATTGAATCCACAAAGCAGATGGAGTCTCATTGCAGTCATCTACTTCCCCTGATGATATCTTCAGAAGCTGGATTCTGCCTGACTACCATGTACTTCTTCATTGATCCTTCTTGGCAAGTTGCTAAGAGACAAGCAACATTTGCTTATCTAAATACAAGAGATGGATAGGGCATCTTCAAAAACCCAAGAGATCTGCAGAATATGGCATTCAAAGATGTTATCTTAAATTAAGATTTTCTTTTTTTTGATATCGAGACATATCAGCTCCTGACAGCACCCCCTATTCTACTCCAAGTAGAAGATAAGCATCGAAGAATCTCCAGTGTGAGATGGTTGAATTAGTGGCAAGCCTATCTCTTGGCATGAAAAAACCCCTTGCTTCAACTGCAGACAGACTGCTGTCCAAAAAGGACAAAACTTGGTAGCAGGGAAGTTGACAGCCTAACTCTGCCAAGACAGGGTAGGTAAGTCCTTCATAATCCCCGCTCTACAACAAATGTATGTCAGAGAAACAGGACTCAAAGGCTGAAGACTGATGCAGGAATATATGGAGAGAAAATGGGAACTGTCCAGGCAGTCACTGGTATGTCTTAGTTTTGGAAGCTGCAGGCCTTGCACTTCCTGTGTAAGCAGATATATTTATCCCTCTCAGGTCTCTGAGGTGGTTGAAGAATAGACAGCTAGAGTCTCATAGTTAAATTTTGAGCTGTTTAGGATTCAAGAGGGTTTTATAGATCTAAGAAGATACTCTTAAAAGTGTGTTACAAGTTAGTATGAATGTTGAATCAGATATAGACCTTTGAACTCATGGAGATGGTTAGATAGTAGAATGTTAAAGTCAGGGGCCAAATATGTATAAACTGGACATTGGGAAGGTATACTGGGCCATTTAACTCTCATAAATGTGGCATATTTATATCTGTTGTTTTGTATAGTATTCACTGTTATAAGAGAAGGAACCATCTGTTGGACTGAAAGGGGAAACTTCTGGGGGGAAGAGGGTGGAAGGGCGGGATAGGAAGGGGGAATAGGGAGGGGTTTGTGACTGAGATGTAACTTGAAGAAAAAAAAATAAAGTATTTAAAAAAAAAAAGAATCAACCAGCCAAGTGGTGGTGGAGCATGCCTTTAATCCCAGCACTTGGGAGGCAGAGGCAGGCGGATCTTTGGGAGTTCGAGGCCAGCCTGGTCTACAAGGTGAGTCGAGGACAGCCAGGGCTACACAGAGAAACCTTGTCTCACCCCCCCCCCAAAAAAAAGTTACCCAACTCTTTAGAAATCTACTCAGTGTCACAAACGGCCATACCTGCCTTGAGTATCAATAGCCCTTGGGAAGGTTGCACCGATGAAGACAAGTGTGAATGAGGACCACTGGTGGCATCTAAGGTGACAAGAGGGAAGAGGGCTTAGAGGATGTATTTGTAAAATCCCATGACAAACACATGTGGTCAACATAATCAGCCTAATGGCTCAGAATCACCATCAGAATGTTCCTGCCACACTCATGGTTTTCACTTAGCTTTTGATAAACAGACCTGAGTCACAAGAAGACTGGGCAACACAGAAAGTATTCAGAGTTAATCAGAGGGGGAAAAATGTTCTGCTGCTGCTACAGTGCTAAGCGGTGTCTTGGGGTAAGAAAAATGAGTGTCTCCCAAAATGAGGCTCTAAAGCCTCCTGTGGGTTCTTTCTATCCTTCAGAATCTATTGCATGCCCGCAGGTCCAGATCTGCCCACGGAGAGTTCAACAGCACAGAACACAAACCATACTTAAAATGGGTGAACAGCATAAGGAATCTTCCTGTTAAGCGATTTTTATTACCTCTCTCTCTTTCTTTCTCTCTGTGTGTGTATGTATGTGTGTGGTTTGTGCATGTGTGTGTGTGTAGGTTTGTGTATATGTATGCATGTATGTGTATGCACATGTATGTATATGTGTGCGTTTGTGTGTGTATGTACATGCCTGTGTGTGTATGTGCATGTGTGTGTGTGTGTGTGTGTGTGTGTGTGTGTGTGTGTGTGTGTGTATACCTTGTGTAGAAGTCAGAGGACAACTTGCAAGAGTCTGTTCTCCTTACCACAATGGTCCTGGGAATTGAACTTGAATCTCCAAGCCTGACAGCAGGTGTGTATCTGAAGAGCCATTCCACTGGGCCTAAGCTTTGTTTTTCTTATGCAACACACACAGAAAAGATGGGTGAAAACAGGACCGGTGCATGAGCACCAAAAACTCATGGCTAGCTCAGGCTCACTGTGGCTCTCAGCTGTAAAATGGCTTTGTAGGAGGAGGGAGGAAAGGCATGCCTTGTAGGGCATTCTTCAAAGTTCCCCTTAAATGTTAGTAGAAACTGTATCCAAAAGTCCTAGGACCCTCAAAGGAAAACTTGAAATATAGCTCATACTGTTCAGAGTAAAGGAAAACCCAAATAACTCCCTCTAAGCATGCTTCCTGTTTATGCTCTAGATACATGATTTTAGAATCACTAATTGTAAGAGCTGCTTAAAATTAAATAGCCAGAGTAATGTATAATAGATGGTATGTATATGTATAACAACTGTTAAGAGCACTTTCTCCTTTTGCAGTTCAGTGTCTAGCACTCAAGCGTGGCTGTCAACCACCTGTAACTCCAGTTCCAGTGGACCAGATGTTCCTTTCTGGCCTCCATGGGCACTGCATGCACATATATGGTATGTTGTGTGTTGGCATATATGCTGGAAAACATCTATATGTATAACACTTAAAAATTACCTTGTTAAAAAGCAACTCACTAGCTTTGGAAATCAGGTAGCCAAGCAACATGTTATTAGCCTCCCACTAACATCGCTGTAGTAATAACTTTGACTTGTGGGTTCATGAGGTAACTGCTGTCTGGCTGTTTCTCAGGAATGTAGAGGATACTTTGGTTTATCTCAACGCGGTTTAGTTCACAGATCTTTCATTTGAGACTTTCTAATTGTTTACCACATTGACAATAGAGAGTTGGAAACTCTACTTTTATGTCTTGCATTGCATAAAAAATGCCACATGTGGGCTCATGTGCTTGAACACTGTATCTCCAGGGGGTTATTTTGACAGCTTAAGTGACCTGTGGGGCATATGATTTAGGTAGCAGAAGTAGATGGCTGGGGTGGGGAGACTAGACTTGGAAGTTACATCTGCTCACAGTTCCTGCCCCAAGCTCTCTGCTGCTGGATCCACAGAATGTGAACAAGCTGTATGGCAAGCTTCTATCACCACAGACCATGCAGTTTTGGTTGACATGGCCTCATTGTCATGATGGACAATATCCACAAGGTGAAAGACAAAAATCTTCCCTTCCCTTGAGTTGCTTCTGTAAATTATTTCTTTGTCACATCGATAAGAAATATAACACATTGTCCTCAGATGATGCTTGTAATATCAATTTTTTAAAACAAATGTCTCAGGGTGAGCTTTAGTTGATTATCCATTCTCAGATTACTAATTATTTCACTTCTACTTCCCTCCAAACACATTTCCTCCTGGCTCAGAACATCCTGCTTCAAATAACCCTAAACTGCTAGTCATCAATTTCCTCATAGTTGAAACAGTCTGCTCTCTTGGAAGCAGGCTCCTGGAGGCTCAGGAATTTCTAAGTTGAAACACTCCTTCCATGAAAGAGAGAAGAAACTCTTGAGAATCAGGAAGTAAACACTTCACAAATCTCAAGGAGTTCCTAAAATTGATAAGATGCACAGGGTCCCTGCTTAAGTTTACAGAAGCGATAAACAATTTCTGGAGGAGCAGAGGGGGCAGAAGTGCTTTCAGAGTCTCAGATGCTGAGTGGTCCAGAGGAGCCTTTCAGTGACTTGTTGAGTTGCGACCATGTCAGGGATGAAACTTCTGTGATTTTTCATTTAAGATAAGGTAAGTTATTTAATTCATAACTCCCACAAATAATCATATGAGTAACCCCAATAAACTCACTGGCAAGCCAAATTGCTGAGTTGGACTTTGATAGAGTCTTTAGTTTTGTCTTTCTTAATTTGCCATCTAGGGTGAGTAGATGCTTGCTGGTGTCTTCCCAGGAAAATCTCACACAATAACTCTCTGCTCTGGGAGGCAGAGTCAAGACTTGCCTGCTCATCTCTTTACTTGGCTGCCTAACGAGTAACTCCTTTTACACCACACTCACTATTTCACTGATGAGTTTACTGTATTATGGGGAAAATGAGCCCAGTTGAGTACCCATGAAAAACTTTATTTCTTAATAACAAACCAAGGAAACTTGGATGCATAGTGCTCTGTCTAGAATGCTCTTTGCTCTATGACAAGAATGATAAAAATATCACATATCACAGTTACCTAGATGCACATGACCCTCCTATGTTATGCTTCCTATGTTAGGGAGTCCTTCTCCACCTCTCTGAAATTAAGTGAGATCATATTTCTTACATTTCACAGTAACCACCATGGCTATATATCAAAAGAAGTGGTATATATAATTTCAAGTGGAAAATTAAGAACTGATGTGCAATATACGATTCTGCTCAGGATTCAGTATTCTAGTAGGTAGCTGATTCATCAGCTTGGGACCCTAAGTGACCACAAAGAAGTTTATCTGATGAGTATGATAGGTACAGACCCTGTGCCAAGTCACAGAAATCCAAGGGCTGCGCTTCACCACATCAACAAGCTACCCCAACACACTCAACTCTACAGTCATCTACCTATCTTTTCATCTGTCTAAACACAGGAGCATCTTGGAATGAAGGAGAAAGCAATGCTAGCCTTACAGCCCTCAAATTGATTGGCATCCTAATTAAGATGAATTAATAAGGGGCACCGTGTCTTCATTTCAGCTACTTTTCTGTTGAAAGTCCAGTCATTTCTACTACCATTATTTCCTTACATCATATCTCATTTCTCTCTTTTACCCTTTCAGTTTCTACTCCCTCCCAATCATCCATTTTTACTCCTCTCTTTTCAATCAAGGAGGCCTTGTTAAAAAGCATCTAGTTTCATTATTGGTAGTGAATTGAAGAGTTTCTCTTAGAATAAGAAGGTATATGTCGCTGTACATCCGTTCCCCTCTACTTAGCATATCTTCTCTTCTTACATTTTTAAAATACATTAAGGGGGTTGTCCCATATATGTATATGTGTAAAGGTGTGCTTGTGTGCATTTTATGTGTGAATGCGTATATGTACATGTGAATATGTGCTTATGTGCATGTGTACATGTGTGGATGTGTGAATGTGTGCACGTGTATGCACCACAGTTAATATGTGGAGGTCAGAAGAACCATCCACATAGTCAGCCCCTCTTGGGGCAGAAATCAGGCAATCAGTGTTCTCAGCAAAGGTCTTTAGGTACAGAGCCATTTTGCCTGCCTTGCTTAGCACATCCAAAATCACTAAGCATCAAGCAGTCGCTTTCTTTACCTAGCATCTGAAAGTCTCTCAGCCTTGCTTCTAATTTGTGGATATGATTGAAGACATGGGCAAAGAGAAGTATGTACTAGGTAAGTATATTACTTGATTTTGCAAATAATAGCTCACCAAATAATAGTTTTAATTAACAAATTTATTTTGTCAGCCAAGAACACATGGGGTAATTGGGAAACTTGGCACCATATCACACAATATGAACCCTGGAATATAATTGAAATGAAAAAAAAAATAGCATGTAACCTAAAGTTTCACACAGCCTACTTACAGTAGGCTTAATTGGATATACACTGCTATATTTAGATGTCACAAATATGGTTTGATTTTGAAGCTGAGACAAGTAATAGCTTCCATTGCAAGAAAGTTTTGTTTATGACTACATCCTACAGAAATGATAAAAAGTCTTCCAAATGTGCCATGCCTTAGAAACGAGATAGTGTGTAGTAGTTAGGTTTTGATGATCAGATCTGTAAGAAGAATATTAAATCCACATTAAGATGTGCAAGGCTGTTAGAATTCAGAACTCATTTTTGAAAGTTTAATTGCATTACCTCAAGAGTGCCTTGAAATGAAGATAAAGAGTTAAAGATTACATTTATACCACTCAGATAACTTGGAATCTTATTAATAAGACACATTCTTCTCTTTACCTCTGTGCATCTGAGTTGATGCTCAGGAGGCTACATTCATCCAGCTAATGTAAAATGGTACCTCAAAAAGCCTGATTTTAAAAGTGAATCCTTTATTGGGGTCTGTCTTTCTACATTTGTAGCTAATTCAACTTGTCCAGAAAGTCCCAGTCAAATGCTTATACTTTCCAAGTCTCTTTTGGCTCTTGCATTGGCCCAGTTTTGATGACTTTACCATGAATGATGTTGTCATTGAAGATTGTTTCTGTGTAATTAACCCCAAACCTTTGGCATTTGTGGTGGTTAATAATTTTATAGGATCCAGAATCACCTAGGAGACAAATCTCTACACATGTTTGTGAAAAAAAATTTTCTAGATTGGGTTAATGAGGTAAGAATATCTACCCTGAATATTTGCCGTGCTACTCTATGATCTGGAATCCTGGAATTAATCAAAAGAAGACAAAGGAACACCAACGTTCATCTGTCTGCCTCCCAGAGGTGTGTGCAATGTGGCCAGTTGCCACGAACAAAAAAGCACTAAGATGTATCTATTGAAAGCACTTGGATAAAATCTATTTGTCAGTTTCCAAGCTGCCCATTTGGTAAAGAGTAATATCCTTGTATTCCCCGAAGCAACTTGCCAGGCCTATGTTTAGGGAAAATACTGTGTGAGCTGTTGTTGGTGAGGGATCCCAAAAATATTTGTTTATCCCAAGAAATTTTCATCTCTAGTGTCCAAAGATTAAGTTTTGTATGTATTTAAAGAGAGGCAGTTGGGCACTTAGGAGTATTACGAGCTAAGATTTAGGTTCCAACCAACGATTGCTTTGGAACTGAATTAAAAACATTTCTGTTGACAGGTGTCCTTTTCTTGTTGAACCTGAGTCAGAGATAGAGTTGCCATGTGTACAGGACAGATTCCTTTAAGACAGGCAATCTTTTATGCTGCTTCAGCAGACAAACTAATATCTTTTGCCATGTTAGCATTTGTTTTAGGATGTTATGGAATTTTTAAATGGGTTGTTGTTTTGGTGAATCTGTGGCATCTGGCAATTCTGAGATCTGTTGATTTGGTTTTTGTAGACTTTCTATTTGGTTCATTTTTGTATGTGTTTTTATGTACGATGTTTGTACATATATATTCCATACTCATGTGTACATAGGGGGTATATGTGTGCATATGTGTGGAGGCCAGATGCCAAACACCCTTGATATGGAGTGTTTTCTTTGATCACTTTTCACATTACGTATCGAAGCATGGTCTCTCACAAAAGCTACAGCTCCTTTATGTGACTGGTCTAAGTACCTTGTCTCAAGGATACCTCATCCCTTTCTCCCACTTTCTGGGAGTACAAGTGAGCTGTCACCCTTATCCAGCATTTTTGTGGGCTCTGGTGGTCTTAACTCCAAACACAGAGTGACTGTCAACATCAGCTGTTTTGCTTTTTGCTAAATAGTATGCTCTATTTTAAGGCTATGAGCTTCAGTTCAAGCAAATGAGCATTCCCGATTGTCTCAAGAGTAAAGGGAACAACTGCAGACCCTCCTGAAATGTTTTTTAAGAAGTTCATCTCATAATAAAGAACCATCAACAGATAAAAAATAATTCTATATTTTCAAAGAGTGTTTCCAGCATGTCTCTTGTGAGGGAAAAAAGTATGTCCATTATTTCGGTACAGTCATGTTTATCTGTTTTGCATGCATGCTATATCAGAAACATTTTTGTCTTTTTCTAATACCAGAATTTATGGACTAACAGTAAGTTCTCAAGACACAGATATTTTAATGACCCCTGTTTGGAAGATATTACCACGTTCCTTGGTAACCCCAGCAAGTTCAGATTCTCAGATTGCAATATTCACCACTAAAATTCACTCTCAGAGTACATAAGTCGTATTACATCACATGTCCAAATAGACTTGTAGATACGTAATTTACAGAGTGAGCAAAAAGCGAAAGATGTAGAGCAAAGTTGAAAGGCTTCAGAAATAGGCTGATAGAAATGAGAATGGCGTTTTATTGATAAGGTGATCCAAACTAAGCAGCGGGGAAGATGCTGGACAAGGCATTTTGGAGTGTCACAGGTTTGAGTGTGAAGCAGTAGAGATAAGTCGAGCTACCCAGGTGAAAAAAAGAGGTCTGGATCCAGAGAGATGATAGTGGAAGGAGAACACTGTGAAGGTGAAACTGAATTTTTTCTGAGAGAGGAGACAAACATTGAGAGAGATAGCAGAAATTTGAGTAAAGGTAGTTTTTTCAGAATTTAAAAAAAAATTTATTTTATCAAGTTACATCCCAATCACAGCCTCTTCCCTCCTCCCTGTCCAGTCCCTCCCTCTCACCGTTTTCCCCCTTCCCTCCATTTCTTCTCCTCGAATGAAGGGAGCCCCCCCAACATAAATCCACCTCAGCTCATCAGTCATATGAGGGCTAAGAGCTTCCCCTCACTGGGGCCCCGACATGGTGGCCCAATTAGGATAAGGCGTTCCACTAACAGGCAACAGAATCCATGACAGAGACAGCCCCCGCCGCCACCCGCCCACTCCACTTGCTAAGGGATCTGCATGAGGACCATTCTTACTATCATCTATATATGTGTAGGGGGCCTAGGTCTAGACTATATATTTTTTTTTGGGGGGGGAGGGGATTGGTGCTTCAGTCTCTGTAAGGCTCTAGGGGGCCTATGTTGGTTGGTTCTGTTTATCTTCATGTGGCGTTCTTGTCTCCTCCAGAACACTCTGTCCCTCCTCCCTCTCTTATACTCTAGTGCTCCATCTATTGTTTAACTGTGTGTCTCAACATCTGTTTTGATTCACTGCTGGGTGGGGTCTCTCAGAGGATAATTATGCTAGCTAGGTTCCTGTCTCTTTGAGTCTGTGGATTATAGGATGGTTATCCTATACAATACGGCTAATATCCATTTATAAGTGAGTACATACTATGTGTATCTCTCTGGGTCTGGGTTAGCTCACTCATGATGAGCTTTTCTAGTTCCATCCATTTGGTTGCAAATTGCATGATTTCTTTGTTTCTGTTAGCTGAATAGTATTCCATTGTGTAAATGTACCAAGTTTTTTTTAATCAATTCTTTGGTTGAGGGACATCTAGGTTGTTTCCAGTTTGTAGTTATTACTAATAAAGCTTCTATGAACATAGTTGAGCCAATGTCTTTGTGGTTTGGTGGAGAATTCTATGGATATATATACCCAAGAATGGTATGGATGAGTCTTGAGTTAGAATTATTTCTAATTTTCTGAGATATTTCCAGATTGATTTCCAAAGTGGCTGTACAAGTTTCCACCCCCACCAATAGTGGAGGAGTGTGCCCCTTTCTCCTCATCCTCATCAGCATGTACTGTCATCTGAGTTTTTGATCTTAGCCATTCTGAGGGGTGCAAGATGAAATCTCAGAGTTGCTTTGAGTTGCATTTCCCTGATGACTAAGGATGCTGAGCATTTCTTCAGGTGCCTCTCGACCATTAAAGATTCCTCTGTTGTGAAATCTTAGTTTAGTGCTGTACCCCATTTTTATTGGATTATTTGGTTTGCTGGTGTTTAACTTATTGAGTTTTTATACATTTTTGGATATTAGCCTTCTGTCAGATGTGGGGTTGGTGAAGATTTTCTCCCAGTCTGTAGGCTGCCGTATTGTTCTAATGACAGTGTCCTTTGCCTTACAGAAGCTTTTCAGTTTCATGCGGTCCCATTTATTGATTGTTGGTCTTATTGCCTGAGCTGTTCGTGTTCTATTCAGGAAGTTGTCTCCTGGGCCAAGGAGTTTGAGGTTTCTCTGCACTTTTCCTTCTATTAGATTTAGTGTATCTGGTCTTATGTTGAGGTCTTTGATCCACTTGGATTTGAGTTTTCTGCAAGGTGATAAATATGGGTCTATTTGCATTTTTGCACTTGCTGACATCCAGTTAGAACAATATCATTTGTTGAAGATGCTTTCCTTTTTCCATTGAATGGTATTGGATTCTTTGTCAAAAATCACATGACTGTTGATGTGTGGGTTTATTTCTGGGTCTTTGACTCAATGCCATTGATCAACTGGTCTGTTTCTATGTCAGTACCATGCTGTTTTTTTGTTTTGTTTTTGTTTTTGTTTTTGTTTTTACTATTGCTCTGTAGTAGAGCTTGAAATCCGGGATGGTGATACCTCCAGATATTCTTTTATTGCGCAGGATTGTTTTAGCTATTCTGGTTTTGTTTTTTTCATATGAAGTAGAGAATTGCTTTTTCCAGATCTATAAAGAATTGTGGTGGTATTTTGATAGGAATTGCATTTAATCTGTATATTGCTTTTGGTAGGATGGCTATTTCTATTATTTTGATCCTGCCTATCCATGAGCATGGGAGGTCTTTCTATCTTCTGATATCTTCTGTCCATTTAATTTGATACTGGCTACTGACTTGCTGTATGCTGTATACTTGCTTTCAGTAGTGCTATTAAGTTGCAAGTATGAGCTGTCTCCAATTTCTTTTTGGAGGCACTTAGTGCTATGGACTTTCCTTTTAGTATGTTTAGGTATGGCCCTTGTATGCCTGATCGCTCCAAGATTTTTAGCATGAAGGAGTGTTGGATTTTATCAAATGCTTTTTTGTCATTTAATGAGATGATCATTTGTTTTTTTTTTCTTTCTTTCGGCTTGTTTATATGGTAGATAACATTGAGGGATTTTCATATATTGAACTAACCCTTCATCCTTGGGATGAAGTCTACTTGATCACGGTGGATGATACTTTTGATGTGTTCTTGGAGTCAGTTTGCAAGTGTTTTATTGGGTAATTTTCATGCATGTTCATAAGGGAAATTGGCCTTAGATTCTCTTTCTTTGTTGGGTCTTTGTGTGGTTTAGGTATCAGGGTGACTGTGGCCTCATAGAATGAGTTTGGCAATGTTCCTTCTATTTCTATTTTGTGGAAGAGTTTGAGGAGTATTGGTATTAGCTCTTCTTTGAAATTCTTATAGAATTCTGTGCTGAAACCATTTGGCCCTGGGCTTTTTTTTTTTTTTTAATGTTTGGGAGACTGCTTCTATTTCCGTAGGGGTTATAGGACTATTTACCTGATCTTGATTTAATTTTAGTAAATGGAATCTTTCAAGAAAATTGTCCATTTCACTTGGTTTTTCCAGTTTTGTGGAAAGTATCTCGTGATTCTTTGGAGTTCCTCGGTGTCTATTGTTATTTCCCCCTTTTTATTTCTGATTTTGTTGTTTTAGATATTTTTCTCCTGCCTCTTAGTTTGTTTGGTTAACGGTTTGTCTATTTTGTTGATTTTCTCAAAGAACTAGCTCTCATTTCATCGATTCTTTGTATTGTTCTCTTTGTTTATAACTTATTGATTTCAGCCCTGAGTTTAATGATTTCTTAATGTCTGCTCCTCTTGGGAGTGTTTGCATCTTTCTTTCTTTCTTTCTTTTTTTCTTAGAGCTTTCAGTTGTGCTATTAAGTTGCAAGTATGAGATCTCTCCAATTTCTTTTTGGAGGCACTTAGTGCTATGAACTTTCCTTTTAGCACTGCTTTCATTGTGCCCCATTCCTTCAGAACTATTCTTTAATTTTGACACAACCTCTAAATTTTTGCTATTAATTTCCCATTCGTTAAGATCTTTGTCCAACTTTGATACTATTTCCAAAACTCAAAAACACCCTCTTGTAAATGAGCAGTTTTATCATTTCTTCTCTTAGATGCTTCAAAAGTCTGAATAAGTAGAGTGTTCACTGAGTGTGCACTCACAATCTCTTGCTCTTTTGCCTAGAACTTCTCATTTAGCATGGGGATAAGTGATTCTGGATCTAAGAAGATATTTTTAAAATTATGAGGAAAGTTAGTATGAAAGCTGAGTTAGATATAGAACTTTAAACTCATGGATATGGTTAGATAGTAGAATGTTAAAGTCAGGTGCCAAATACATATGGACTGGACATTGGGAATGTATGCTAAGCCATATAACTCTTATAATTGTGGCCTATTTATTTCTGTTGTTTTGTATTGTATTTATAGTTATAAGAAAAAGAACCATTTTTTAGACTGAAAGGGAGAGCTGTTGGGGGGAGAAAAGAAATACCTTAAACTAAAAAAAAAAAAAAAAGAAGGGAAGAGGATGGGGGGATTGAGGGGGAGGAGGGTGGAAGGGTGGGACTGGAGGTGCGAATAGGGAGGGGATTGTGATTGAGATGTAACTTGAAGAAATAAAAAATAAATTATTTAAAAAAAAAAGAAACGGAAAAAAATATCAAATTTCCCAATTGACGGAAATATAAAGTCAATTATCTTTAGTTAGACTTCCCCATTTTCCCCCAGAATTTCAAGATGAATTACCATAATTACCAAACACAAAAACAGTTGGAGTACCAGGTGTCAATTTGTCTGCAAACACTTCCTCCTCCTTTAAACTTTTCAAAGTTTTGCCTGATAGTCAAAAGGATAGCATGCCAAACATCGGGAGGAAATGAATGCCCATTAGAGGATCTAAAAATAGCCCCAATATAATTTGTCCCTGGATCTAAATATTGGAATTCTACACAATCATGAGGTTATGATCAGTCATCAAGTATAGTGGAATCTTCACCACAGATGTGGCTGTTTATTTTCACTGAACTTTAGTTAAGATCTCTGAAGCTCAAACACTTCAATGCTTTGCAATGTAAAGCAACTTGAGATGCGTCTTTGAGATGCCTCTTTATTCATCTAGCAAATAGGAACTGAGAGAGCAGTACAACTGGTGATTGAGGAAGAGAGACAAAGAGAGACAGACAGAGAGAGACAAACAGAGAGATAAAAATGCAAGCAAGATGGAACGACAGCAGTTATCTTTTGCTGCTGGTGAGAATGTAAAATTGTACAACTACTTTGGAAGACTTCTTAAAGTTTCTTCTATAACTATAAATCATGAGTTATTTTCCTTGGGATTTACCTAAAATAGTATAAAATTGTTCCATGTGAAAATATGTACATACATTCTTTCAGCGGATTTGAAATTACCAAATGGTGTTCAACAGGTAAATGAATAGATAGTCCTTCAGTGTATCTAGATAACTGAAATATTACTGCTTACTAAAACTAAACATTAGCATGCCGTGGAAAGAAATAGAGGAATCCTAAATGAATGCAACTGAGGGAAAGAAGCCAGCCTAGAACTCGCGCATGCAGAATGGTTCTACTGATAAAATGTTCTGACATGACGATGGAATGGAGACAAAAAGACCAGTAGTTGTCAATAGTGAAAGGGAGGAATGAATAGGCAGCATGCCAAGGAGATTTGGTGCAGTGACTTGCTTTTTATGATAGGACAACGGTGGGTATGTGCCAAGGAAGGGTAAAAAGATGGGTTGCCGCTAGATGGACATAGGAAAGGAGAGTTCATTGCCCTCATGCACACGGATCTGACTTCAACCTCTTGCTGAGACAAGCTTTGAGAAAACAGACTTCAGACTATCCTTTGCAAAAAGTATAATCACTTCCTAGAAATACTACAAATGAGTTTATTAAGATGAGAAAACCATACTTGGGATGTAAATAGTCTTTAATCTCTTTGCCCAACCTATATATAAAATTGCTTTGGGACCAGTGAGATACCTGAGGAGAAGGATAAGTCTGGTGACTCACATAGAGGTGGAAGAAGAGAAGCAATTCCAGAAAGTTGTTTTCTGTCCTCCACACACATGCTTATAGCCTGTGAACACCGCTTTTGGCCTCACACATGATAATTTCTTTGAAACTTTTATTTTGAATTATGTTTTTGCCTTACTCACATCTCTATTTCACATGTCAGCTTGCCTGTTCCCTCACAAACCACCTAGTAATTTCATTCTTGTATTTGAAAATTCTTTCAATAGGAAATTAGCAGAGTGACACATGGTTAGTTTTTCTCTCAATCCTGAAGATTTCCTCTTTTAAACAATGTAACTCTGAAACCTGTGGCTGCTGTTGAAGCTTTTAAATGGGTTTTGTAACGTCTATGCTTGCCTCTCCTCAAGTGTATCTGTGTTTTATTTTCACCAATAAACTTCTCTTTGTTTCACTCTGATGTCCCCTCAATTTCTTTTCAATGCTTAGAATCCCAGCTACACCTGAGCAGAATCCTGTGAGGTGCTGAGGGCAATTTCTCAGCCTGATCTATTAAATCCTTCAGTGGTTTCTTTGCTGCTAGTGGTAGATGCTACTCCATATTGATCTTTAAGCCCACAAAATGTACAGCATTAAGAATTCCTTGAAGGAATTCAAAGAAGTCACAATTTTACAAGTCAAAACAATGAACAACACCATTAAAAAACTCCAAGCCAAGGTGACAGAGCTTGAACAGGAAAAGGACAAAGCAATGAAAGATCTCCAGACAAAAACAAGAGGATAAACATCAGAAACGAAGAAGTCAAATTATCCCTATTTGCAGATGATATGATAGTATACATAAGCGACCCCAAAAATTCCACCAGAGAACTCTTACAGCTGATAAACACCTTCAGCAAAGTGGCTGGATACAAAATTAATTCAAAAAAATCAGAAGCCCTTCTTTATACAACAAACAAATGGGCTAAGGAAGAAATAAGAGAAACAACCCCCTTCACAATAGCCACAAACAACATAAAATACCTGGGGGTAACTCTAACCAAGCAAGTAAAGGACCTGTACAACAAGAACTTCAAACCCTTGAAGAAAGAAATGGAAGAGGCCTTTAGAAGATGGAAAGACCTTCCATGCTCATGGATAGGTAGGATCAACATAATAAAAATGGCCATCCTACCAAAAGCAATATATAGATTCAATGCAATTCCTATCAAAATACCAACACAATTTTTTATAGACTTGGAAAAAGCTAGCCTCAATTTCATATGGAACAACAAAAATCCCAGAATAGCTAAATCAATCCTGTACAATAAAAAACATCTGGAGGTATTACCATCCCAGATTTCAAGCTGTACTACAGAGCAATAGTTGTAAAAACAGCATGGTATTGGTATAGAAACAGACCAGTAGATCAATGGAATCGAATTGAAGATCCAGAAATAGACCCACACACTTATGGCCACCTAATTTTTGACAAAGAAGCCAAAACGGCACAATGGAAGAAGGACAGCATCTTCAACAAATGGTGCTGGTCCAACTGGATGTCCATTTGTAAAAGAATGAAATTAGACCCATACTTATCATCCTGTACAAAACTTAAGTCCAAGTGGATCAAAGACCTTAACATAAGGCCAGTCACACTAAATCTACTAGAAGATAAAGTGGGAGAAACCCTCGAACTAATTGACACAGGCGACAACTTCCTGAACAGAACACCAACAGCTCAGGACTTGAGATCAACAATCAATAAATGGGACCTCATGAAACTGAAAAGCTTCTGTAAGGCAAAGGACACTGTCATTCGAACAAAACGGCAGCCTACAGACTGGGAGAAAATCTTCACCAACCCCACATCTGACAGAGGGCTAATATCCAAAATCTACAAAGAACTCAAGAAATTAAATGCCAAGAAACCAAATAATCCAATCAAAAAATGGGGGACAGAGCTAAATAGAGAATTCACAAAGGAGGAATCCCTAATGGCTGAGAGACACTTGAAGAAATGCTCAACATCCTTAATCATCAGAGAAATGCAACTCAAGACGACTCTGAGATTCCATCTCACACCTGTCAGAATGGCTAAGATCAAAAACTCAAATGACAGCACATGCTGGCGAGGGTGTGAAGAGAGGGGTGCTCTATTCCATTGCTGGTGGGAGTGCAGGCTTGTGCAACCACTATGGAGGTCAGTCTGGCGATATCTTAGAAAACTTGGAATAGCTCTGCCTCAGGACCCAGCCATACCACTTCTGGGTATACACACAAATGCCTCTTCACGGAATCATAAGGAAATTTCCTCATCTATGTTTATAGCAGTCTTATTTGTAATAGCTAGAAACTGGAAACAACCCAGATGTCCCTCAACCGAAGAATGGGTCAAAAAACTGTGGTACATCTATACAATGGAATATTATTCAGCTATCAGGAACAATGAAATTATGCAATTTGCAGCCAAATGGATGGAACTAGAAAAGCTCATCCTGAATGAACTAACCCAGACTCAGAAGGACACATGTGGCATCTATTCACTTATAGTAGGATTTTAGCTATATAGTAGAAGGTATCGAAACTACAACCAACACCAAAGGGAACTTGGACATAGACTTCTTATTTTTAATTCTTATTCTTTATTTATTTTTATATATTAGTTATATTTTTTCTATTTTTTAGTCTTTTTTATCTATTGTATGCTTATTGGTTTGTTTGTTTAGTAGTTTTCTCTCCTGGGCAACGAGACACTTTTCACTGATGGTACTGCTTCGTAGATCCCCAATGAATGAAGAGGCTCTTGGCCCTCATACGACCTCTCAACTGAGATGAGGGACTGTTATATAAGGACACCCCACCCCAGAGAAATGGGATGGAAGGGTTAGGAGGTAAAGAAAAAAATGAAATGTGATGTTTCGGCCTTTTACTACTAATTGTCATAAACTGTTTAGGATAATTAAGAAATGCAAACTAATGGTTATGCAAGCCGGTCATTCTGTTAGGTACTATGACAGTCTATTATAGTTACTTTCTAAGCTAATCAGAAATAAACCGGCAAGAGACAAGCAACATCTGCTTACCCTAATATAAGAGATAGATAAGGCCTCTTCAAAAACCTCAAGAGATCTGCAGAATACGGCATTCAAAGATGTTTTCGTAACTTTAGATTTTTTTATATCAAGACATATCAACTCCTGACAGCACCCCCTATTCTCCTCCAAGTAGAAGATGAGCATCGAAGAATCTCCAGTGGGAGATGATTGAATTAGTCGCAAGCCTATCTCTTGGTAGGAAAAGCCCCTTGCCCCAACTGTAGACAGAATGCTGTCCAAAAAGGACAAAACCTGGAAGCAGGTAAGTCGACTGCCTAGCTCTGCCAAGACAGGGTAGGTAAGTCCTTCATAAGCCCTGCTCTACAATCAATGTCTGTCAGAGAAACGGGGCCAAATGACTGAAGATCGATGCTGTAATGTATGGAGAGAAAATGGGAACTGTACAGGCAGCCACAGGTATGTCATTTCTTAGTTTGGGAAGCTCAAGGCCCTGTACTTCCTATAAAATCAGATATATTTATCCCTCTCAGGTCTCTGAGGTGGTTGAAGAACAGATAGCTAGAGTCTCATAATTTAATTTTGAGTTGTTTAGGAGTCAAGAGAGTGTTATAGATCTAAGAAGATACTTTTAAAATTGTGTTGCAAGTTAGTGTGAATGTTGAGTCAGATATAGACCTTTAAACTCATGGAGATGTTTAGATAGTAGAATGTTAAAGTCAGGTACCAAATACATATGGACTGGTCATTGGAAATGTACATTAAGCCATATAACCCTCATAACTGTGGCCTAATTACCTCTGTTGTACTGTATTGTATTTGTTATTATAAGAGAAAGAGCCATTTGTTGGACTGAAAGGAGAAACTGTAGGGGGAAATAAGATATACCTTAAACTTAAAAGAAAAAAAAAGGGAAGAGGATGGGGGGTTGAGGGTGGGAGGGTGGGACTGGAGGGGGAATAGGGAGGGGACTGCGATTGAGATGTAACTTGAAGAAATAAAAAATAAAGGGAAAAAAAAAGAATGAATCTACAAAATGACTGTGAACTCAGAAGGATAATGATACATCAACTAGATCCAAATATTCAAGCCTGGTCACTTTTATGGTGGATATGTTGGTAGTGGTGAAGCTGGGCATACAGGGCAAGTAACACAGGGTACCTCTCTGGCTTTATTCAGTTTTACCATGCACAAAAATTATTTTTAAAGATATTTACTTGTACACTCATTTGGTTGAATATATATATATATATATATATATATATATATATATATATATATATATATATATAT
>CAJQZJ010032773.1:7957330-7971514 GCA_907164525.1 Lophiomys imhausi
GAGAGAGAGGGAGAGAGAGAGAGAGGGGGAGAGAGAGAGAGAGACTAGTCCTTGTGTGGGTTGTTGAAACCTCAAGCCCACCCCTAATGAGAAATGTCCTCCTACAAGTCCACATCCCCCCAATCCTTCCTAAAGAGTTACCAACCAGGAACCAAACATTCAAATATTAGCTTAGGGAGCCATAAACATTCAAACCACCACAAATACCCTTAAAGGGGATATTAGGATCCTGACTCATCCCTTTATATCTTTTTATTTCCCATTTGCAATGAAGGGAGCAGCCCTCTTTCACCACACTAATTCAACATGACATATTACATTATCATAAGTCCAAAGCAACAGGGTTAAGTGACTATGGAATAAACTTTCTGAAGTCATGAGCCAAAATAATTCTTTCCATATCATAAGTGTATTATCAGGTATTATGACTGAATGTTCCTGGTGATAGAATGCAAGCACAATATTTTTTTCATTGAAAATAAAACTATTCTTTATAAGTCTAAACAATCCTTTTTTAATTTAAAAATTAGTAACACCATATTTTGATCATGGTTTTTCCTCCCCCACATTCTCCTAGATCTACCCTGCTTCCTAACCCATCCAATTCCACATTTTCTTTCTTTCATGAGAAAACAAAAGGCAAATGAAAAAGCAAACTAACCACAGCCACCACAACAAAAACCCACAAGAAACACACACACACACACACACACACACACACACACACACACACCCCTAAAAACACAAAATATATAACCATAATATACAAGCAAAAGGCCAGTTAGATTAAAAAGTGCCCAACCAAAGCACTATGAGACAAAAATTATACAAACAAGAACCACCACTGAGTTCATTTGTGCTGTTCAAATACTGCTGCTGGTCATGGGCATTAAGAGCGGTTCATATACCCAGAGAGACTTTATTGGAGATAATGTTTTTTTTTTTCCTGGAAATGTCAGTTGGAGAGAACCTCTTGATTAGGGGATGAGAGTGTGTGTCCACTTCTCCTCTCTACACTGGGATCCCATCTGGCTTGAATGAGAGCAGGACCTGTGTGTGCTGCCATAGTCTCTGTAAGCTTATATCTGCATCAGTCCCCTTGTGATTAGAAGACACTATTTTCTTGGTGTCATCCATCAATCAACTCTGGCCCTTAGACTCTGTTTGCTTCCTGTTCAGAATAGCCCTGAATGGAAGGATTTCATTTAGGATTGAGTGCTCGAAAGCCTCTCACTTTATGCATATCATCCAGTTCTGGGTCTCTGAGTTGGTTTCCATATACTCCAGGAGGAATCTTCTCATGTTAGGAGCAATATTGTTGCTTCATTCCCTTAGAAGAATACTAGCATTTGTTTTTCTCCCTTGGTCCTTGGCCTATCTAGTCTCGGGTTCTTGGCCATCCTAACAGTGTCAGGCATGAGTTCTTTCTCATCAAGTGGATGTTAAATCCAATCAGATAGTGGTTGGTTGTTACCATAAGATTTGTGCCACTATTGCACTAGTGTATATTGCAAGCAGTTCATCATTGTAGAGCACAAGGTTTATTATAGTCAGGTGGGTGGTTACTTTTATTCTCTGGCAGCATGCAAAGTACTTCAAGTACCATGAATACAGTAGTCAATAGGGGTGAAGGTTCTAGGTGGGCATCAGCTTGATTTCTCTGTGATCAGTGAGATACATAATTTCTGTCTTTAGCAATTGGGCTTTTTGTTTTGCAGAGAGCACCCAATGGCCTTACCAATAGCCTGAGTTATTTGGGAGTTTCTATAGGGTCCCTTTGGCCAACAACTCAATTAGATATAAAACATCACCAGCACTGGACATGTCACTTCATGGCAAAAGATATTTAGTTGGTCATTGCTTCCTGCATTATTTGAGGATTTCATTTGTATTTCTTTCATATATGTACATATTTGAAGAAGTTTCTACAGTAGTAGGTTTCCATATGACCCCTCAAATGACCTTTAGTGTTAGTTGTCCTTCCCCATATCATGATAGGTTGGCATTGTCTAGCTTGGATCTCTGCTAACAAGTGTAGATGGTTTAAGTCACTTTTCCTAGATAAAGTTATTAATACTTTTTGAAGTTGTATAGAAAAATGTTATAAAATAGAGTACCGAATGTAGAAGTAACTTCAGTTCTGGGGAATCTATTGTCCTCTTCTGGCCTCTGTACACACTGCATTCACATGTACGAACACACAGAGAGGCATATACATTTAGACACAACTAAAAATAAAAATGAAATCTTTTTTAAAGAACCAATGTTTTTAGTAAAGTTTGACATGAATTTCATCTTTAAACATATATACTATTAACAAGGGAACCGGAAAGTATAGAATTAAAATAACATTCACTCTAGAAGCAGGTAAGCTAACTACAGATCTTTGCATCTCCCTCCATTCATACAAGTCCAGTCCTCCAGTCTCATGTCCTACTCTGTCGGAAACCGAGTATTGCAGCCTCTACTGACTCTCTGTCCTCAGTGTCAAGGGACTAAGCAGATCCTAGTAGAACATCAAGTTTTCCTCCCTGCAGTTGACACCCTCGAGCCCTAACAGTCCATCCCTGTTCTTAAGTGTCAGCTCCCAATACCTAGAAACACATTTTTACCTGGAATCTCCAGTGCTAACATCTATCAGGATCCCAGAAGAATTTCCTACCAGGCAACACACAGCCAGAACACTCCTCTAATGACAGAGAAGCCATCAGAAACCAAGGAAAACACCCTCACCCAGGAATGACAAGTCGAAATATTAGTACCTAGAACTACAAATTCCCAATACTCAGATGCCTAGATGCCAGCCTAGAAACACAATAAATGACAGCCAAAGCAATATGTCTCCACTAGATCTGAGCAATATCATCACATTAGATCTTGAGTATTGTAACATAGCTGAGGCACAAGGAAAAGATCTTAAATAGCCTTTAGGAAAATGATAGAGGTCCTTAAAGGGGAAATGAACAAACCCCTTAAAGAAAACTATAAAGACATAAACAACAGTGGAAGGAATGAATAAAATAGTTCAAGATCTAAAAGTAGAAATAGAATCAATAAAGAAAAATCAAACTAAAAAAATTTTGGAAATTAAAAATTTAGGAACTTGAAAAGGAATACCAGAGGCAAGCCTCACCAATATTATATGAGACGGATGAGAAAATCTCAGGCATTGAACACACAATAGATGAAATGAACACCTCTGTCAAAGAAAATGTTAAATCTAGAGAACTCCTGGCATAAAACATCTAGAAAATCTGAAAGATTATGAAAAGACCAAATGTAAGAATAATAGGAATAGATGAAGGAGAAGAAACACAAGTCATAGGCATAGAAAATAATTTCAGCATTATAGTAGAAATTTTCCTAACCCAAAGAAGGAGATAACTGTCAAGGTACAAGAAGAATACAGATCACAAAATAGACTGGACCAAAAAGAGAAAGTCCATTTGGTACATAATAATTAAGCATACAGAACAGAAAGAAATATTAAAACGCACAAGGGAAAAAGATTAAATAACATATAAAGGAAAACCTATTAAGATAACACGTGACTTCTCAATGGATAGTTTAAAAACCAGGACTTGACAGATGTTCTACAAACTCTCAGAGCTGACAGATGCCAGCCCAGACTACTATATCCAGGAAAACTTTCAATTACAATAGAGAAAATATAAGAAATTTTATAATAAAACCAAATTTAAACAATATTTATCTACACGTCTAGCCCTACAGATGGCACTAGAAGGAAAACTCCAACTAAAGAGTTTAACCGCACCCAAAAAAAACATAGAAAACAAATATTGCCAGACCAACAAATCAAAAGAGGGGAAACACTCATGCAAACACCACAATAGCAAAATAACCAGAATCAACAAACACTGCTCATTGCTAGCTCTCAAAATTAGCGGTTTCAATTCCTAATAAAAAGACACGGACTAACAGAAAGGGTGGGAAAACATAACCCATTTTCTTTCATCCATGAAACACATCTGAAGGACAAGAATAGACATCTTATCAGGGTAAAAGAATGGAAAAAAAGATATCTCAAGCAAATGGATGTAAGAAGCAAGCTGATGCAGCCATTTTAATATCTCGCAAAACAAACTTCAAAACAAAACTAGTCAGAGGAGGTAGGAAAAGGACATTACATACTCATCAAAAGAAAAATCCACCAAGAGGACATTCCAGTTCTTAACATATATACCTCAGACACAAGAGTACCCAAGTTCATAAAATAACAACTACTAGAGCCTAAATCTCTTACTGACTTTCATACACTGATAGTGGGAGACTTTAGTAGTCCACTTTTGCATACAGGTCATCCAGACAAGAAGTGAACAGAGAAATGTTGAGCTAACAGGAGTTATGAAACAAATGGACCTAACATATATTTATAGAAAATTTTACCCATCCATACACAAAAAAGAATATGCCTATTTACTACTTTAGATGCAGTGGGATCTGGGAGAATGGAGATGATGAGGCAGACTAAATTCTCATGTGGTAGCCAATTTTATTCAGAGCATCAAACAGTTTTTACTCTTAGGGCAAAGAGGAGTCACATGAGTGAAGTGTACAACCACAAGCCTATGGGAGCCATTCTTATTCAAATTACCACAAAAGAGTAATAGAATTGGCAATTATGGAGGGATATGGGGGCTGGAATGAGAGGATAAATCAGGGAGAGGGAGGAGAGATAGGGACAAGGGACAGAATACAGAGGGAGACAACTAAAATGAAGTGCCATTTGTAGGGTAGTATGGAAGCCTAATACATTAGAACCTTCCTAAAATATGTACATATTGGAAGGCAATCTAATGAAATTAGCAAATAGTGGGGGAGAACGAACCCCAACTGTACATTTTTCTTGTCCCCAAATAACCCAGGTTGTTGCCATATTATAGGGTGCTCTCCATAAACTGAAAGCAAGTCCCCACTGAGGAATTTGACACCTACAGAGCTAACATGGTGCTTACATAGAGAATTCACCCCTATGTTCTAGTGTCTTTGGTAGAGGAAGATAGTCTACATGCTACCAAATGAGAAACATACCTTTTATCTACAATGATGTCCTGCCAGCAATATATTCTAATGCAATGGTGGCACAATGCTTGTGGGAATAACCAACAAATGCATTATTTCATTTAAGGCCTACTTCTGAAAAACACATGTTCAGCACTGCTTAGATGAGGAAGAACCTGACACTAGATCACCCATGGACCTACAGTAAAACCAAATACTACTGTTCTCCTAAAAGTACATAACAATAAAATGATTCCTTATGACATTCTGTTATACTCATAGTTCAGTGATCTGTTCAACCATCATCAGAGAAGCTTCCTCCTGCAGCAGATTAGAGCAGAGTTCAGTCAGTATAACCAAATATCTGAGATAATCGTTTTCTAAACAGGAAAGACGTTTGTCATTGCCTCATAGTTTTGAACATTTTAGTCTTTGATCACAAGTTTGGACTTGAGATAAGGCAACATATCATTGTAGGGACATATGGTGGCACAAAGCCACTTATATTGGAAGCCATGGGGTAAAACTAAGGAAAGAATAGTATTCCACAGTCCTTTTCAGGGGCACTATCTGTCTTCCAGGGAACTAGTGATTTCTCACTAGGATGTACCTCTTAAGAGCACCACCAGCTTCCTAAAGCACCACTGTAGACAAGCTTTCAACACATAGGAATTTGGGGAACTGTCAAGACTCAAACCATACCACTTATCATTAATATTTAGGTATGAGGACACTGTGTGGCAAAGGTCAAGAAATGGATGTAAGAATGGTAGAAGCAGTTGCTTTTGTTGTATTTACACTTAGATTTTCCTGGGTTTTGGAATTGGTTACATCTAATCTACTTGTTAGTTGTTGGCCAAAGGGGTCTTATGGGGATCCCAAATAACTCAGGATACTGCCAAGGCTATTGGTTGCTCTCTACAAACAGATGGCAAGTCCCTATTATTGAAGACACCTACACAATTTACTGAACATGGAGAAGTCAAGTGATTTCTAACTAGAGCCTTCATCCTTATTGACTAGTGTTCATGATACTGGAAGTTATTATGCACTCTACCAAAGAAGAAAGGTCTACACTAATGTAGTTATAGACTCTTCAATCTACAATGGTAACCTGCATGCAAGATGTGCTAGCTCAATGGTGGCACAACGTCTGTGAAACTAACCAACCAATAACTGATTTTCCTTGAGGGTGCACTCCATGAAATGGAACTCATTCCTGAGACTAATCAGGTGAGCAGGAACCTGAGACTAGATAGGCCATGTACTTAGGGGAAAACCAAGTCCTACTGTTCTGGTAAAAGAGCATAGCAGCAGATTTACTTCTAGTGAGAATCTGCCATACTTACAGGTCATGTCTCATGCAGCCATCATCAGAGAACTTTTCTCCTGCAGTAGATGGGAATAAATACAGAGCCCTGTGGCTGGACATGGTGCAGAGAGTGAGAGACCTTGGTGTTGGAGAAGGGTCCTGTAGGTGGCTTTCAGAGGCTGATTATTGTGCTCCGAGATCTGGTTACCACCCTTTCTGAGGCACTCTGATTGGATAATAAAAGTCGCTGATGGTCATTTAGCTGATCTGGTTACCACCCTTTCTGAGGCACTCTGATTGGATAATAAAAGTCGCTGATGGTCATTTAGCTGGGCAGAGAGAGAACAGGAAGGCAAAACTTCTTGGAACTAATTAAGAAATCCTGGGAAAATACAGAGGAAACTATCTCTTCTTGGCAGGACTCAAAAGCAGATGTCTTGGTGTGCACTCTGAAGATATAGCAAGCGACAGGGTAGATTTAGAATAGTTGGTTGGGTTAACTTGAATGTCAGCTAAGGCCTAAGCATTGAAAGATTAAAAGGTCTTGATGTATTTAATTATTGGGAAAGGCCACACTTGGTCCCGGGCCTTATCACCAGCACAGGTCAGGCTACCACCTAAGGTGAAGCCAGGCCCTGCTAGCTGCTTTTCCAGCCTAATATAGCAGTTTATAGTTATTAATAAATATATTTGTTAACTAAGTTTCACTTTCACCTTGGACCACTTAGTCTTAAATGGTATGTCTTCATCAGTTCTCTCCCCTCACATTTCCTGGAATCAAACAGAAGAGGAGGCTTATAGATAAGAGCCAGTGGGGATGAACTACACAGAGGAAACAGAGCCTTCAAAACAAAACAGGACTGATGCACATATGAATTTATAGAGATTGAAGCAGCATACACAGGGCAGGCATATACCTGACAGAAGAGAGCATTGCTGAGAAGAGAGGTAGACACAAGCCACATCTTTAACGTAAAAACTGTCTCTAAGTGACAACCACTCATGAATGAAAAATTAGTTTTCACCAATGGAGTCTCACTGGGTATACAAGTCACTCTTAGTGCCAGACCTAATGCTTAGCGGTAGACGTTGCCAACACCAAATGAACAAACTCAATGGTATTTTGGGAGGGTTTGTTGTTGTCTTGGTTTGGGGATTTTTGTTTGTTTGTTTTTGTTTTGTGGTTTTTTTGCTTGTTTTTGTTTTGGGAGGTTTTGGAGGTGGTGGTGATTCTTTGTTTGTTTGTTTTTTTCCCCTTTCTTTTGTTTTTTGACTCATAATACTTTGTCTGGGAATTTTTTCTATTTACTTTTTCTTACCCTTCAGGTGTTTTGGTTATACATTATGGTTTCCAGTTTTGTGTCTTTAGGGGATTTCTGTGCTTGCCAATGTGTGTGTTTCTGTGCTTATATATTTTTTGTGCTTTCATTCAGCGCTTGGTTTTTCAATTTGTTTCTTTTGTCTTATTCAGGTTTGTTTGCTTTTATTTTTATTTTAGATTCTTATTTGTTTCCTAATGAAGAGAGTAAGAAAAGATGTGGATTTGGGTGGGTAGAGAGGTGGGGAGGATCTAGGAGGATTTAGAAGCCTAAATAATTGCAATCTTACAATTAAGCTTAGTTGTATAGGATTTAAGAAGCATTTTAGGTTTAATAAAAAAAGATGTCATAAGCTGATAAATGCAAATAAAAATAGAAAATGAAGCAGAGAGGTAGAAAAAGCAGCCAGGGGTAGCCATAAAAAGACTCCAGAAGAAGAAGCCTCCAATACAAGAAGCCAAAAGCAGGAAGAAGGAGACATATGATGGGGTAGATTAAAGAAGATCATTCTACATGGCTAGGAACAACAACATAACGTAGAGAATAGCAGTCCAAAGGGATATATGTATATTATATGGAGTCATATTTGGAAAAAAGAATTATGAGCTAGCTTAGACAGGCTGAGACTGCACAATCCAGGCCAAGGCTTGTTAAAATCCATCAGGTGTCTGTGTGCTCATTTCTAATGGCGGGTTAAGGATTAACACCACTGACCAATTAACAATAATCTGTATACTGTTAAATAATTTAATTAGCCATTTTCTACAAACAGGGTTATATCCAATGGTTGGAAAAGAAATTTAGTATTTTACTTTGAAGCCTATATATTTATTATGAACTCTTTTTCTTAAATATGAGTTCTTGTAGTGAATTAGTAAGGGCTTTTAGAATGTGGATTGGCCTGGCCCGTGGCAGCCTATGGTCTTGGGCAAACAGATGTGATTGGTAATGCCCAGGAAACTGTGAGAAAAGTTTTGGGTGCTGCCTCTCTTCAGAAGACATTGAAGAGGGCCAAAATAGGGTGGAGCTTAATGCTGAGAAAGTGCCTGGTGGAGGGGCATGACCAAGGGCCACCAGTTACTGTGAGAGATCTCACAAGCTGTAAGTTACTGAAAGAAACTGAGAAAACCACGTCCTATTAAAGCATGAGAAGAGAAGGATCCTGGAGGAGAGAGGTACACATAGGAGACCACAAAGTGTGAATCGATGTATGCTGTCTGCCAGCCCTTAGGCCGCATTTTGAGGCAATAACAATCAATAGTCAGAAGCCTCTGGCATATAAACTGAGAACTGCCAAGAAAACAAGAGAAAGAGTCTGCACATGGTGTGAGCACATGATAGAGGGGAGAGGAAGGAGAGAGAGATTGTTGCCACAAGTCACCACAAGAAGGCTGCCAGAAAAGGAGTGGCACAGAGCAGCCTGCTGAGAGAAAGTTGGTGAAAACCGGGCACTAACAACATCTGTCCAGGGGCCTGAGAACTGCCAAGAAAGTAAACAAGGCACAAGGAGGCAAACAGAGTTCTGAGGCCACAGCAAGGACCTCAAAAACAGGCAAGAAGGTAACCCCTGTCGTGTGAGGGTATGACATAGGCCCAGATAAGCAAATTAGCCCCAGAAAGGCCTTGAAGCCCAGCAAGACCTAAAAGCCAAGACTAAGTCACACTGTGCAGCAGCTTGCCTGAGGGGCTTCAGCTAGTGCAAAAGACAGCCTGAGGTGTCAATATCAGCTTACTGAAGCAGGCCCCAAGCTGAGCAGTTGAGGCAGGCAGGCCTCAGGAGCTGGTGAGTGACTCTAGGTCTTGACCCTGAGGAAAAAGCCTCAAACCTAAGCTGAAATAAATGGCCATGATTGTGCCAGAGCCAGACTGCTGAGCGACTGCTGTTGGAGGTGCACCAGCAGACAGAAGACAGCTAACCAAATTGCCCTCGTGGACCTGCACTAAAAAATCTTAATATCCTTTCAAAAAGGTTAAAGTAGGATTGTTTAAGTGAGTGTTGTTAGGTATTAGGTACTTATAGGTTATAGGTTATAGTTTATTAGGTATAATAAAATATATATTTATATAGGATAATAAAATTTTCATTTACAAGTTCTTATCAGGTTTCAAGGATAATTTATGAAGTTTCCTATTCTACTGTTTAGGCATCTGTATTAGCTCAAGAAAATCATATTCACACTTACATCAGGGTTCCCCTAGAGACAAAGCCAATTGAGTTAGGGATAAGGGTGGATAAAGGGGAGGGGAAAAAGGGGAGGGACAGAAATGGAGTGAGTTTGTCCTTAGAGCTACAGAAACTGAAAAGGTAAATTTGTGTGTCAAGGTTGCAGGCTGGAAACTTACTGAATAGTTAATGTGCTTTGAGGAATAATTCTTCCTTCCAGAAAGCATTGTCTCTCTATTACTGCTCACTGCTCAGAAGACATTTGTTCATGTTATCAAGGATATTAAACCACACAAGAAAACTGATTGACTGCAAATATCAATTAGACCTACAAAACACACAATAACAACCAGGCTGATGTTGAGTTAAACATCTGGGCATCTTAGCTGTCTTTGTTCATTTAGAATACTATAACAAAATACCACAAACTTAGCCACTTATAAAAAACATAAAAATAATATCCTACTGTTCTCGAATTTAGGGCCCTTCAGGATAGGTAGGTAGGTAGATAGATAGATAGATAGATAGATAGATATCCGCTGAGGGCTTGTTTCTCTTATTTCTTCATTTTAAGATGCTGTTATTCTCTCTGCATATGAGGAAGCTGAAAGAGCTTTATAAGGTCTTTTTCATATGTAATCTAATCCCACCATGTGGAGACTGAACGACTTCATGACTTAAAGTACATTCTGGAGGCTCCAAATGTTAACACTATAACTTTGGGGATTGCTTTTTCAGATAGGAATTTGCGAAGATACCAAAACTCAGGCTCTTCTAACAGCCTAATCAAGGTGACACAGGAAATGGACTATGAAAATATTTTTATGGTGGGATAGGTAACCCCTAACTCACTGCAGAGGTCATAATACTGATTTTTATGTATATGTTGGGAGGTGTTCTAAGCACCGCTTCATGTCAAAATATTGGTTTATAGAAACAATAACTGATCGGGTGATGCTATGCATTCTAAATGTTAATTAATTGGTTCTGCTTGCTGTCTGTTACTTACATTGTCTCTGACTGGTTAAATAAATGCTGAGGCCTGAGGTTGGGAAAAGACAGAGGTGGGCGGGACTAAGGTGTAGGCTTCTGAAGCAGAGAGGTTGATGGGTAAGAGAAACCTCTAGGAGAAGAAACAAAAAGCAGGAAGGAAGACACATGCCATGAGTTAGAGAAAAGAACCTCATTCCACATGACCTGGAACATCGGCATAGCATGGAGAAAACAGCCCAGGGGACATATGTATATTATATGGGGCTTTATTCAGAAATAGAATTAAGAGCTAGCTAAGATGGGCCAAGATTGCTCGATTCAGGCCAAGGCTTGTTAAAATCCATGTAGTGTCTGTGTGCTCATTTATAATGGCTAGTTAAGGATTAACTGCCAAACCAATTAAATATAACATAAATACTAGTAAATAATTTTTATTAGTTATTTCTACAAATAACCCCATATATTTTGCCTGAAACAGCTTTTATGTTGGTTCTTCATGGAAATAGATAGTCCCATAACATAGGTTATGTATATATAGCAATGATGGTAGATAATTTTGATAATGTACCAAAATACTCTCTGCCCCGTGTCTCTTACAGAGCTGTATAAAGAAGAAAACCCTCAGTAGAGCTATAGGGATACAGATGACCAGTCAGGAAGCAACCCTTATTCTTAAGTGGTCTTGTGACTAATTCAGAATATGAGAAATACAGTGTTACTTTCAGACTAAGACTGTAAAGGAGGAGGTTGGTTGTTCCACATCCCTTTTCTCCATATTTTGACAATGGAATGGCAAGAACAGTGATAACACATGCTTGAGTGTTGAATCATTTGTGAAATTAAGCTATGGGAGAACATTGGGTGCCACACAGTATCTGACTGAGCTAGAACAAGACACACTTGTATATTATGTCAGCAATTCCAGGTTATTGGAGACCTGTAAAGCAAGACTGTCTGTTAATCCACCAAAATTTCAGAACAGCATTATTACTCTAAACAAATAAAAATAGGAATACATATTTAGGGTCTTCATATCTTCATGGATTCTGGGAGAAGGTGCTCACCTAGCCACTGACATTGGATCTATTTTTGTTTTTTCCTTTGGATATCCTCCAAACAATGAACCAGGGGAAGCATGAAAGGTAAACCCATAGAGTTTATATATAATTACTTAAACCCTGTCTCTCAATTTGTGGTCTAAAATGTTACAACATGTTATCTGTGGTATGAAAATAAGGCAATTTCTAAAATTTCCTGATACATTTTCAGGATGAGGAACAGACTGATCTAATGATTGCATGCTAAATCTCATTCAGTCTTTCACATAGATGATGATGCAAAGGTCAGGAGGGAAAAGACAGCTGTGATCATGAAAGAATTGGGAGTCTGTGTCTACCTGAGATCAAAAGATGATGTATGTGTATGTGTTAGACATCAATGTGGAGGAGGAGGTGAGCTCTTCGCTTCAGGGGAGACTCAGCAGATTAGTGTACTGAAGCAAGTGGATTAAAGACTGTAAATGTAACCCTGGGAATGGCCACGATTTCATGACTTCACTTCCCTTGATTAGAAAGTTGAAGGAGAATCTGGAATTTTATAGTAAAGGACAGGAGGCTTTGTCCAAGAGATAAACAAAACAAACAAACAAAACAAAAACCTATAAAAAGTGAATTCTCTAGGGAGGCACTATCATCTTGGTTGAAACACATCTGGCGTCTTCTTGGTCTGGACATTAATATATACAAATATCTGAGGAGATTCATTTACTTGGATAGAGGAAATAAAATAGTAAATTGAAAACTAGTGAAACCACACAATTGAATGAAATCTCATCTGATTTACTAAAGGCTTAAGAATGAAGGTTATGTCTCAGGCTTCCCTTGAAATCCAGGTGCAGACTTAACTCAGTTCTATTGCTGCTGTTCTTGTCAATGAACCTCTGGCACCAGCTTCTTCAACCTCTTTTTTTTTTTTTAATAAGTACTTTATTTTTTTTTCAAGTTACATCTCAGTCGCAAACCCTTCCCTATTCCCCCTTCTTGTCCCACCCTTCCACCCTGTCCCCCCCAACAGCTTCTCTTTTCATTCCAACAAATGGTTCTTTCTCTTATAACAGTAAATTCTATACAAAACAGCAGAATTAAATATGCCACATTTATGAGAGTTAAATGGCCCGGTGTACCTTCCCAATGTCCAGTTCATACATATTTGGCCCCTGACTTTAACCCTCTACCTTCTAACCATCTCCATGAGTTTAAAGTTCTATAACTGACTTATTTTTCATACTAACTTGCATCACTATTATAACCATCTTCTTAGATCTAGACATTCAGCAATGTCAGAGACCTCTGGCGTGGTCAGAGTAAATGTAGCACATACAGAGATGAAACTGAAGGTAATTCTGCAGTGGCAACTCCAGGATGTTGGAGGTGCCAGGAATGTGGAACAGAGAAGTCAGGGCAAAGAGCAGAGCTAGTCTGAAAGAAGAGCCATGTTGGCTGCAATTGATAAAACCACGGGAGTCAGCACACCACATGCCCAGTGGTGTAGAGCCACAGAATAGAGCCACAAACCTGCCGAGGTTTGGTCTTGCTGTATTCAGTTCTCCCCTACAATTCTTTCTAGTCCCTTTTGTAATATGAATACTTATCCTATGCCATTATAGTTTGGAAATATGTAACTCTAATTTTGATTTTATATACTTTGGATTTGGACTTTTGAAAAATGCCAGATCCGTTATGACTCTGCAGACTTTCAGAGATAGACTCCTTGGGGTTGTATTTTACCCTGAGCACATCTTGTATTTTTCCTGTCCTTCCTAGCCACCATGACATGAGCTCCCCTGTCCTGTTACTCTCTACCGGCTACAATGTACTAATGCCTCTGAAACTGAAAGTTACCCTTTATAAGCACTCCTGCGAGATGCTTTGTCATAGCAGCATTTGCTCCTTTGCTAATATTGCTGGTTAGAAACTCCAAACCTTACAGTTGAAGTAACTAGTGGTGTTTTGTGGTTCCAGTGGCAGGCACCTAGTTTTGCCTCTTCTTATTCAGTGCAGCCTCGAGTTCTATTATGTTACTTTACCACTATGTGACTCTGGGACCCAAAAAGGCTGAGGTGTCCTTGGTACCAATAAAGAGCTGTCTGTGAGACAAGTGTCTCAAAAAAAAAAAAAAAGAATGAAGGTTATACAAAAACACATCTTCCATGGAGCCTATCTCTGGCATGAATATTTACCACTCTCACCTACTCTTTTCTTTTATTCCACTTCCCCCAATACACACACACACACACACACACACACACACACACACAGAGAGAGAGAGAGAGAGAGAGAGAGAGAGAGAGAGAGAGAGAGAGAGAGAGAGAGAGA
>CAJQZJ010032773.1:7971524-8005070 GCA_907164525.1 Lophiomys imhausi
AGAGAGAGAGAGAGAGAGAGAGAGAGAGAGAGAGAGAGAGAGAGAGAAACAATATAAACAGGTGAAGGTGATTTGTATAGGCTAAGTTTTGCTACAGGGCATATAGGGTCTAGGAAAGCTTGTTTTTTTCTGAAGACTTCAACATCTTGTTTACAAATTCTTCCTTACTGTGTTTCAGGTTACCACATCTCCTATCCTCGGGAGCATATTAGAGGTCAAAAATGTTCAGAATTTCCATTCAGAACTAATGTTTTCAGTGGACTTCACATCTTCCTAGAAGCCCTTCTTCCCTCTTGTCTCTGTTAACTCAGATGCATGTGTTAGGCTTTTATGGATGCCCTTCTCCAAAAGCTCTCTGCTGGTAGTTCTCTGTCTGTAGGATATATTGTCTCTGTTTTCAAAGGTAGCTCATGTGCTCCTGACTTTTTTTTTTTAATAATTTATTTTTTATTTCTTCAAGTTACATCTCAATCACAATCCCCTCCCTACCCCCCCTCCAGTCCCACCCTTCCACCCTCCTCCCCCTCAGCCCCACCATCCTCTTCCCTTCTTTTTTTTTTTTTTTTTTTTAGTTTAAGGTATTTATTTTTCCCCCCAACAGCTCTCCCTTTCAGTCCAAATAATGGTTCATTTTCTTATAACTATAAATACAATACAAAACAACAGAAATAAATAGGCCACGATTATAAGAGTTATATGGCTTAGCATACATTCCCAATGTCCAGTCCATATGTATTTGGCACCTGACTTTAACATTCTACTTACTATCTAACCATCTCCATGAGTTTAAAGTTCTATATCTAACTCAGCTTTCATACTAACTTGCCTCATAATTTTAAAAATATCTTCTTAGATCCAGAACACCATCTTGATTCCTAAACAACTCAAAATTTAACTATGAGACTCTAGCTATCTATTCTTCAACCACCTCAGAGACCTGAGAGGGATAAATATATCTGATTATATAGGAAGTGCAGGGTCTGCAGCTTCCAAAACTAAAAAATGACATACCAGTGGCTGCCTGGACAGTTCCCATTTGCTTCAGTGAAGTTCTGAAGATCAGCTTCTGTCTATGAACTTCGTAGGACATCTAAATAGTTGAGCACAAAGGGACTGAACATCAAATGATTCTATTAACATTTTTAACCATTTTTCCATTCTTATTTGGGCCCCAAACAGGTTTACTACGTCCCAAATGAGCAGGAAGTCATTTTAAGAGAACAACGTCCCATCCCCAGAAGGTGGGGAGGATGTTCTTCCCCTTTGGTTATTTGATAGATAATAGAAAATTTTGTTATTTAGGGGGAAAGACTACAAGGTGTTAAATGGTCTTGTTAAATGGGTTTTGGAGGTTAGACCCAGGGACTTCTCTCTTTTGCTTTTCTGTATCCTCCTTTCTCTCCTATATAGGAGTGAACAGACTTGAGAAAAATGGGACATAGACATAGTATAGGAAAGAACAAGAAAAAAGGACAGATTATTGAATATAGCTTTATACCTTTGTATACTGATACAAAATTAATATTATATTTGGCTAAATTGGTATTGATCATTGTATATTAATGCAAATTTAAGATTGTATAGGGCTACATCGGTATTGATCTTTGTATATTGAAACAAAATTAAGATTATATTTGGCCACAATGGTATTGACCCTAGTATATTAATGTAAAATTAAGATTGTATTGGGCTACATCGGTACTGATCTTTGTATATTGATACAAAATTAAGATTATATTTGGCCACATTGGTATTGATCTTTGTATATTGATACAAAATTAAGAGTAACGCTTCTTAAAGGTATTGTTTGTAGTAATACTTAAAAATGAAATGTCAAGTTTTGACCTCTCGCTACCAACCGACATAAACTGTTTAGGATAATTAAGAAACGGAAACTAATAGTCATGAAAACGTGTCATTTTGTTAGTTACTATGACAGTCTATCACAGTTATTTTCTAAGCTACTCAGAAATCAAGTTGCTAAGAGACAAGCAATATTTGCTTATCTAAATATAAGAGATAGATAGGGCATCTTCAAAAACCTCAAGAGATCTGCAGAATATGGCATTCAAAGATGTTTTCTTAACTTAAGATTTTTTTGATATCGAGACATGTCAGCTCCTGACAGCACCCCCTATATTACTCCAAGTAGAAGATGAGCATCGAAGAATCTCCAGTGGGAGATGATTAAATTGGTGGTAAGCCATTCTCTTGGCAAGAAAAACCACTTGCTTCAACTGTAGACAGACTTCTGTCCAAAAAGGACAAAACTTGGAAGCAGGTAAGTCGACAGACTAGCTCTGCCAAGACAGGGTAGGTAAGTCCTTCATAATTCCTGCTCTACAACCAATGTCTGTCAGAGAAATGGGGCCAAATGGCTGAAGATTGATGCTGTAATGTATGGAGAGAAAATGGGAACTGTGCTCCTGACTTTTATTTTAACTAACTAAACTTCTCCAGTAAGATTTCATGTGCAGCAATGTACCACAATGGTAAGGGGGATTTTTTTTCCTTTTTGTTGGAGGAGTCCCTAAAATTAGAGCCAACATTAATTTTCTAATTGTACCCTCTATGAGTAAAATGTTAAAATAATTGGACAGTACCTACGCTACACTATATAACCTTTTAAACCTGCCTTAACTTTGCTTTTCCTTTTTCTATTGTGAAGACATGTTCTTGACAGCTAGGAATTCAGTGTCAAGGCATGAGGGTGGGAGAAGGGATCTGTCAATCACATGAATATTCTCAAGCAAGAAGCTCCATAGAAAGCACTATCAGATCAGTCAAAAGACACCGCCTAAAGGTGGTTTTTAGGAATGGCTACCCACAGATTAAAATAAGTCACAGATCTAATCTAACAACTGGTGTGAGGAACACTGTCTCTTTCAGCCTGATAGATGAGCACAATAGGTCTGGGGATGTAACTCAGTGCTAGAAGGCTTGCCTTACATGTGTGAGGCCCTGGGTTTTAGTCTCAACACCACAAAAATAAAAACATAGAAATCAAAAGCACCACAGAGCTGCAGTGTTTCCACTTACCTTGTTCAATCACACACTCTTACATTCTCAACTTTTGACATCTACTCAAAAACTCACTCATATTCCTTCCTTTAGACCTATCTTTTTTCCTTTTTTGTTTCCTTCTTTTTCCTTTCTTCCTTCCCTTTTCCTTCTTTTCTTCCCATTTCCCCTCACTATCTCTTGTCTTTTCTCTTTCCTTTCTTCCTTCCTTTCCTCCTTTTTCTCCCTTTCTTCCTTTTCCAGATTTTCCATTCTTTTTTTCTAAACTTTCTCCATTTTTCATTTTCTTAGGCTCTTTATTCATAATTTCTGTTTTTCAAAAAGCAGTGACTTTAAAATGACTACATGTTATATTTTAAGCTTCATAGATGAAAACACAATGTACATTCAAAAGGTCTTACATAGTTCTAAAGTGTTATATAAAGATTAAGCCTTTGTAACCAATCTATGATACTAGAATATTTGCTTTCTTCATTTTACCAAGAGACATTAATATTTAGAGCAATGGTTCTCAATCTTCCTAGTGTTGTGACCATTTAATACAGTTCCTCCTGCTATGGTGATCCACAGCCATAAAATTATTTCATTGCTATTTTAGAAGTGTAATTTTCCTACTGTTATGAATCATAATATAAATACCTGATTTGCAATGCAAAATATCTGATATGCAGCCCCTGTGTAAGGTTGAGAATTGCTAATTTAGTAGATCACTGACTTGCTCAAGGTATCATAAAAGGCAAGAGGCAAAGCTTATTCCAGTTGACTCCATAAAACTTAATTTATTGATCCAGGAATGGTGATTAAGACTATAGATGCCAGAGACACAGCAATGACATGACAGAACAGTCATTTATCTCTAGCTTTGTAAACCTTAATTTCACATGCATATCTAAGAACTATTTACAGGGCAAAAGAGGTTGGCCCCAGTGGTACACAGGTCTATAATTCCAGCTACTCTAGAGCATAATTCAGTAGATAAAATATTCAAGGCCAGCCTGAGCTAGAGTTCAAGACCAGCCTGGGTTACATTGTTAGACACTGTGTCAAAGTAAAACATTAAACAAGGACAGAAAATATAGTTCAGTGGCAGAGCGCTTACCTGCCATGAATGTGGCCCTAAGTTTATCACACACACACACACACACACACACACACAGACAGAAAGAGAGAGAGAGAGAAGACAATGGAGAGTTTTCTCAAGACTGTTGCAATAAGAGAGAGGAAGTGACCTCATCTCCTCCCAACAATGAGGCGATCCCATGGAGAACTGAAGGACATTAGAGGAACAATATTATCATGGCATTCCCATTCCCTAGTTGTCACTTATTAAGCAGGAATTTTACAGTGATTGGGAGGAAGGGCATACTCTTTCTTGATGATCAGCTTATAAAGGCATGACTTCTAAGTTGTTGTTAGAGGGTCCTGGATCAACAAAAGCCTAGAGATCATTGCTTTAAGAAAAGGGAGATGAGATGTCTTTAGTTGGGAAGGAGCTTGTCTAAAATTTACTCAAGTATGGAGGACAATTAGGTCATCCTGGTTGGAGAGGGACAAGAATACACCATTAGATTATACCAGACAGCCTGTGGACACAGAGGTAAGTTTAATGCTATATTGCATTATTTATATGAACTATACAGATCTTGGGGACCCTTATCTTGAATTATAAAGGCACAACTTAGAATTAGGGACTATGTCCTTATACAAATAATGTGACTACTGGTTTGATCTTTACTTAAAAAATTGTTGCTGGGTAGATTGGTTTGATCTAATCAACTCTTTTTTTTGTTGTTGTTGCCATTACTCCAGAGCCCATTATTAACTTTGATTCACAAGATGTCCCACTGTTGATCACTTCAATTATATCTCCACCCATCTAGGCTTCCAGTTCTTTTAATCTAAACATCTTTCTGTAACTGCCTCTTTCATTTTTCCCCTTCTACTGGAGATTTAATTCATGGTGTCACCCATGCTAAGCCAACACTGGACTGTAGCCTCACTACCCTTTCACTTTTTATGTTATAAAAGGCTTTCTGTGCATTGCTAAGGGTGGTCTAAAACTTGTTATGTTGCCCAGACAGGCTTCAAATTCACAATCTTCCTACCTCTTCCTTTTGGGTAACATGCAGACCCTGTTATAATAACAGCTTAGATAATAGAGCTAACCTCTTATTCTCCTGAGATAGAACCCCTATATTGTCTATACTTCTCATCCAAACACTTTTCAATTATGGCTTATTTTTCAGGAGACGTAAGTAGTTCATGCACTTTTTCCCCCATAAATATTTGTGAAGGTGCAAAAAGACTGTTTCAGCACCACGGACAGCAGCTTTTCTTGTGAGCAATCATTGAAGTAACTGACAACAAATGTCTCCAGCAGGGAGCCTCTTTCTACTGATTATGTTGTGTTATGATATTTACTTTCTCACAGAAGCATCACAAAACCTCTCTGTTTATAGATAAATCTGAGGCTTAAAGGGTCTCATTGCAGCTACCTAAGTATTAAGCAGGACAGCTGAAACAAAACTTAGGTCATTGTACTTCAAAGTCTCTATTCTTAGTAGTTTGATTTCTTTTGTTGTGTCTTAACATGAGCCAAGTTGCTTTCCTGTGAATGTGGGGGTGTTGAATCCAAGTCCTATGTCTTCCTTTTTCTTCCCACAGAAAACATAGGCATCTTCAGATATCAGAGTGAAACCAGAGAAATATTACTCTGTTCTAACATAAAATATTAACTGTTTTAGCTTGTTTGCTTTAAGCATCTATATTCTGATTAAAAATATATAATTTAAAATGCAGCAGGAAATTTTCCATCACCTCGCTTCCACATCAGCTTACCATTTGTGCACTTACAGTTCCAGCATCCCTAATCCAGAAATTCATGATCTGCCGCGATTTAAATTGGACACTATTTTAGTATTAGCCTGATTCTTCAATCACTAAGTGCTATGGAATGATATTCAATGCACAATTTTATTTAAAATATTGTATAAAATTACTTCTGGGGTCTACATACAAAGTGTAATATTAAATGTATATTATGCTTGCATTTGGAGCACATCTTAAGATATCCTACTATGTACGTGCACATATGAAAAAAAAATCTGAGATTCAAAACACTTGAGTTCATGAGAAATTTACATAAGGAATACTAAAAAATGTTCTCACCTTTACCATGAGGCTTACTGTAGTTCATGACTTAAGAAACAATAGTTAAAAATTTTCTTCCCAAACTAGAATTTATGATGGATATTTGAAAGAATATTCAGATATCCTCCAAAGAAAAGTGATGTTTGTAACATGAAAATCTGAGCACCTGTGTGGCTGTAGATCCAGTGTGCACTTGTGTAGGTGTAGACCCAGGTTACACCTGTGTGGCTGTAGATCAGTGTGCAACTGTGCAGGGGGAGACTTGGGGTGAACCTGTGTAGGTATAAACACACAGGGTACATATGGAGTTGGGCTGCAGCTGCAGCTTCTGGGACTCTTCTGCCATGCTGCTGCTGTGAGCCTATAGAGACTGTCAGCAAGTTTTGTCACCTTGATCATAATCAAGGTCAGAGGAGAGATGTGAGGTCTCTAGGGTATCCTTAAAGTGTCACTGCCACCTATCAAAGCTGTGTGCTTGAAAGCGTGCACAGTGGGTTCATTCATAAATTATGGTTGATTATGTAGAATCCTAAGTCTCCTAGGGAGATAGGACAATAATAGACAATACAATCATTGTGGCACTTCAGAATGGCATAAAGATCACTCAGAAGTAAGAGTCAGACTTTCAGAGTACTTCATGACATCCTGAGTTCTCTGAGAACCTCCTAAATATTTGGAAGGCAGCTATGTCTGAAATGGAGAATTTCATTAGCTGGTGAAATGATGCAACTACCTCTGAGAATTAACAAAGGACATGTAATCCCCCATGATCTCTTCAGACACAATAGTCTGGGGAAAACCTAACCAGATGTTTACGCTCATAGATTAAAAAGCTCTCTGTATTCAGCTAAGTGGATGGATGGCAACTTAATTTGATTTTACCTCATGCAGACATTCTGTGGCTATGCCCCTGGGGAGAGGCACAAGGACAGGATAAGACCACCATTCATGACAGCTGCTATGTGGCAGAGATTCCATTTATATCCAGAGGAATAGAATTCAGGATTCAGATATCTGTTCTTTAGGAGGGATGGGAAACTCCAGTTCTCTGGTCAGGACCCCTGATCTTCCAAATCTTAACACAATGTGTTTGAAAATGGAAAGGACTGTTTTCTCCATGACTCAATACAGATCCAACAGGAAAGGGTGTGCTTCCCCTTACTTTTGGCTAATTCATTTACCCTGATGTGTCTGTCTTAGCATCCCTGCACTGCCATAACCGGCGCCATGCAAATGCACAGATATCAGGGAAGAGGTCTCTTCATTCATATAATCTCATTGCTCTTTGCTGCATGCAATACTGATGATAGCTCCAAGCTTTCGCTCATTGTTTAGAATAATTTCCTGCCTGTTAGAGCAAGTTTTATTATTGAAACACTTTTATAAATATTAAGAAATATGTACTTAATGAAAGTTCTGTTACATGGTTTCATGGTCTACCAATCGTAAAAGGGTCAAAAATTATGTTTGAAATGGAAGGCTCAAAGTTTTAAGTTCATTTTCTCATTAAAGATCATGAACATATCAGTAAAAGTTCTCCATTCCATTGGATGGAGAGGAAATCTGTGGCCTGGGCACAGTAGGAATCACTTGGTTCCAACATTCTCAGGGATTTTGTTGGGAGAATAAAGGTCACTTCTATCTCACATCAGGATTCTTCCTAGATCTCCTTCCACAGGATAAGGTTTGATTTCAGGCCTGAGATATATTATTTCTTGCCTTCTACTCCTCTTGGGTGAGCTTACTTCTTTTTGTTCTAGAGCTCTTGGGTGTATTGTTAAGTTGTTAGTATAAGATCCCTCTCCCCTTTTAAATGTAGGCACTTAATACTATGAACTTGCCTCAACTGCCATCATTGTGTCCCATAAGTTTGGGTACATTATGTACTTATTTTGATTCAATTCTTGAAAGTCTTTAATTTCTTTATTAACTTCTTGACCCATTTTTTAAGTAGTAAGGTATGCACTTCCCATGAGTTTGTAAGTCTCTGTTGTCAGTAGGCTGTTGTTTTGATTTTCTTGTATCTGTTGAAATTTGATTTGTGTTTCATTATATGGTCAGTTTCCAAAAAAAGTTCCATGAGGTACTGAGAAGAAGGTATATTCTTTTGTGTTTGGATAAAATGTTCCATAAATATCTTTAGGTCCATTTAGATTTAGCAATTTCTCTTACTTAGGTATCCATTTATTTTATTGTATCTTTCTTTTTGTTCCCTCTTTTTTTAATTGTTCTTTTTATCTTTTTATTTATTTATTTATCCATTCTACATTCTGATCCGAGCCCCCCCTCTTCCTCTGAAAAGCTTATGTAAGGCAAAAGACACTGTCATTCGAATAGAATAATGGTTATGTTTTTATGCTGGTCTCCATCTTTGGAAGATCGTAATTCTATGTACTATTATCTGGTATTGTCTTTGATGAATGGGGTTTTTCCCCCTTGATTTATGTTGCCCTCTCTGGTTCTTAGAAGGGTGTGGTGGCTATGTGTTTTCTGGCAGGGAATTCTTCTGGAATCCTGACAGATGTGGCCACTGGGAGTTTGGTTAAAATGTGTTTCTAGGTATTGGAAGCTCACATTCAGAAATTAGGATGGGCTGGGGTGTAATTTCTGAGGGTTACTACAAGTGGGATAAATCAGGATTTACTCCAGAATCTTCTCAGTTCTCTCAGAATGGGGCAGAGAGTGCAGAGTGGCCACAGCAGGTTGTCTGCTACAGAGCTGGGGATGGTATTGGGGAACTGGATTTGAAGGAGGGGCAAAGATCCACACTACAATAACAAATTCATTACAAATATAAAGTTTTTTTGATGACAGAGGAATGATCTATATTTCTATTAAATCTATATTAAATAATAATAGTGCCCAAACAATAATGTATGAGGAAAAGTTCCCACAATCACATTGGTTTGAGCAGACAGAGTACCCTGCACACCATCTGTGTACTTGCTACTGCAGAATATATATATGCTCTGGAGATACCCTGGAGCAGTATACTTTGAGGTTAGAACCTTTAGCAATAAAGCAGATAACTAAACAAAGTGCGTATATTAACAGTGAGATTGCTTCCCAAGACTGAGTGGCTCCCAAGTGTAGTAGGAGAGTTGCTTTTTGCAGAGAAACCAAGAAAATGTCTCTTGGCACACGTGCTGTGGAGACGGCAGGGAAGTGCTGAGAGGCTCTGCTGGCAGAAGTCCACAGATGCCAGTCTCTGTGGGTGGTGAGACAATGTACCTTAAAAATTCACACACTATATACTACTCTATGACAGAAAAAGCTGCTCAGGGAATTGAGCTAAAATTCTGCCAGCTTTGCTATTTTGGATATGTTTTTTTCTAAATAGAAATTTCCCAAAATAAGTGAGTCAGGATTGACTTAGATCATTAAAAATGGAAATAATAAATAAAAACAATCACCACTATTTACAAACATTAACAGTATAAATACTAGTAGGAAAGGGAGAAAGATAAGTAGAAACGAGAATTATCTCCATTGGATTGTCAGCATGAATATAAGCCATAGTAAAATTAACAACAACAAGACACAAAGTAAGTCTAGATATATCTTATATGTTGAAACATGTCTAAACATGTGAAGTGAGATGTGGAAACCACACAAAAGGACATGAAACTATAGAGTCAGAGATACCAGTTATCTTATATTCTCCACTCACATTGATTCTGTTTTTAAATATGGGTCTATTTTCAAGTGATTTCCAAGATGCCTTTCTTTAAAATATGTTTCTTATTTTGGTGGTATTTATAGCTTGTGGCAAATTTTAACAGTTGTAAATTAACAGAATTTATATAAGAATATGCACCAGTTTGAGGCAATGCACTGATGTGTATGTGGTTACATTTTGAAAAAAAAAATTGTGAAAATCTTCAGCTAATTCTTCTTTTACTAATATCCTACATTGATTTATTGACATGGAAAGCTGTAATAAGTAGGAAACTCTGGCTCTAAATCAAATAAATCCCTGCGTACTCTTGCATCTGCTTTTTAGATTTAACAGCATTACCAAACAGAACACATGTCACAATTGCCTCACCCATGATCATAGCACTCCAAATTTTTGTGTGAAACTAAGTATCATTCTTTTGCACAATTTATTGTGACATTGGGCTAAGGATTAAATGACCCTATACATGGAAATAGCAGCTGTTTCTAACCATGCCCCAAAGTCAGTTTGAAGTTATTTGCCAGTAGGAAAAAAGGCAAAATTCACAGCATACATTGATGTTGCTTTGCCTTCTACATTATTCTTGATTGTTTCATGAATGTGTAGACAAAACTATTGGTGGCATGTCATGTTCTATTCATGACAGACTCAGGTATCGATATTCATAAAATAGCAGATTAATAGCCATCAAGTTAGCTAGTTGGTTTAAGTACAATTATTTATGACAGAATCAAAACTCATACATATTTACTCTGAGGCAAACGCTATGAATATGTATCATCTCCCTTTCTAGAATAAGATTCCTAAATTACATCACTTAGAGGCTGATGAGAAGGAAAATGGCTGTAAAGAAGATGCAACCATTCTGGAAAACTGGATCATTGTTTCTTTAAATGCTTAGGCATACACTCTGCCATGACCCAGCTGTTCAACTCAAAGGCATTTGCTCAACAGAAGTAAAGCTCATGCTCCCCCAGAAGCCTGAATGGAGGTGCTTATAGTGGCCTCACTTAGAATCCCAAATACTAAAGCCAGGCACATGTTGGGTATTTATACAGTACAACGCACTGTAGTAGTCTGTTAGGAATCAGAGGCAGCAGACTGACAACATGTGAGGCAAAACAGAGGAATCTCAGAGATGCTATGCTCTATGGAAGAAGAAAACATTTTGTGGCAAATCGGTAGTTTTTGCTTATGTGTAATGTTGATGCAGGTGACGTGGAGACAGACAGAGAACAGAATTGTGTGAGCTGGAACTGGAGAGGGACATGAGGTTTTCTGAGGTAGTAGGGTATTATGTCTGTGTGTCAGGAGGAGAGAGTATAAATCAATGTATAATATATACATATATATGCATACAGAGAAATCAAAACCTCAGACATCTTCCTCTGATTATTTTACTGTCTGTGAATTATTCCTCGATAAAATATTTGTTTAGACAGTGGAATACTGTCTGAAGAGATGGCTCAGCAGGTAAGAGCACTTGCTGCTCCTTTAGAAGACTTGGATTTTGTTCCCAGCACCCACAGCAACTGCCTGAAACTCCAGTTCCAGGGGATTCGATGACCTCTTCTGGCTTTTGTGAGCACCAGAAAGTATGTGGTGTACATACATATATTGAAGGCATATACACAGAAATATTAAAAAAATATATGCATTTTAAACAATTAAGAAAACGTGGACCAGGCAGTGGTGATGCACTCTTTTAATCCCAGTACCTAAGAGGCAGAGGCAGGTGGATCTCTGTAAGTTGGAGGCCAGTCTTGTCTACAGAGTGAGTTCCAGGACAGCCAGGGCTACCAGAGAAACCTTGTCTTGGGGGGAAAAAAACAACAACAAAACAAAGAGGAAAAAAACCCAAAACATGGGATGTATGTAGCTAACATTCTCTATGGTTAGTATAATCACAGGCAGAAAAATGGGAGGCACATTTGATCAAAAGTCTAGTTGTTACTGTGGGCAGCCACTGGCTGAGCATGAAAACTGTTTTCTCTGTCCTGATTCGCAGATGGCTTCTGTGCATATATGTCCCTCTAATACACAGAGAGAGGCTCTGAGCACCAACCCCGGCAATGGGCACCTCTCCTAAGCCAGGCTGTGAAATCTTCCCTAGGATTCCTCTAACTCCTCTTCCAAACCTCCAGCTGGATGACGGAAGTCACTGCAGGAAGAGGCAGGGCCAGGATCTCTGACTGCAGAGGTGGAGTGTCATTTCTGTCTTCTCCTTCCACTCCTGACCTTATTTCCTAGAGACATAAATGTAGTATAAAAAAGTTTCCATTGCATAAAGGCCACTGAAATTTAGTATTTTTTCAGAAAGCTGGGGTGAAATGATGGAAAAACATGCCAAATTCTAAGGTTAAAAAAAAAAATCTCAAAGACTTCCATGTACTAGCTGACTCAATCTGATTTTCATGTTTCAATTCAGTAGCAGTTGTCTTCTCATCTAGTTTGAGTGTGTAATCACAATGAAAATCAATCCATTTCTGCTTTCTTTTGCTGGAAATTCCTAATTAAGCAAGTCTGAAGAATGACTCATAAATAAAACACATACTTTGACCCATCAGAAACATCTGAGGCTGCTTTCATATGTAATATTTGTGACAGATTTTACTTGCTGTCATGGCTCAAGGATGATAATAAATATCATTTATCTGAAGGGTGACATTTTCTTTTTCTATTTTTTTCTTGATGTGGGAGTTGTCTAAGACAACAACTTCAATGAGTTACAGCTCTATTTTTCTGTATCACTTTCATCATAAGAAAAATCTTTTCTAAGCTTACATATGCAATATATTTTAGTTATATATTAATGCACATAATTAGAATTATTTAAATGAATTTTCACATGAAATATTTTCTATATCTAAGCATACCAAAAGTTTACTTATTTTCATGTGTAGTTATTTCTCCAATGTGCTCATTATTGCTTACTTTTGTGGTTGGTCAATATAATTTTTAACTGGGACAGAAATACGCAAGATTGACTAGGAAGAACTTGACAGCTGTTAAATGTGATAAACATTGCATTTTCACTTCATTCTTTAAGACAGTTTCTTTGTTATATGATAAATAATAAAAGGAGAGAATATGAATATTATTGTCCAAATAACAGACATAATTTTTATCTGTTAGTTGAATTCTTCAGTTATAGAATATGTACTTTCTGAAAAAGCATAGAAGGCACAATTCTGGCAACTGCTTGCTTTCCCAGAGGCCTGCCAGCATCAGGGATACCAGGTAACAACCGCACCGCTGGCCATTGCCTGTCAATCCCCTGAGAGTACACTCAACAGTAGTAATCTTCACCCCATACCCTGTGCTCCATGTCCCATCCTATAACTCTGCCTGATTTCCTGGAGGCCTGACAGCATCAGGGACACCAGGTAAGAAACGCACCCCTGGCCATTACCTGTCAATCCCCTGAGGGTACACTCAACAGTAGTAATCTTCACTCCATACCCTGTGCTCCATTTCCTGCCCCACAACCTTGCCTGCTTTCCCAGAAGTCACTCAGGGACCAGGGACCCTAGGCCATGCTACTCTAGGGACCCTAGAGGCAACTTAATAGCCAAAATCCAAGAGGCCATGAAGGCCACAAAAACCCCTACAGTATCTGAAGACTAACTGTTCAGCAGAACCCCAGGCCACTCATGTCAGAAGGAAACAAACACAAGGAAAAAAAAAGAGGAAACGAAAACTAAAGGAAAAAAATCCCCAAACCAAACATCCAACAAAGATAAACCGAGGAATCAGCATATGAACCTATAATAACCAGAAAGCCCAGATGGCTAAGGGCCAGTGTATAAACACAAACCACAACAACAACCAGAACAATATGACACCACCAGAGGCTAGCTATCCTACTACAGTAAGACCTGGACATCCTAAAACACATGAAGCACAAGAAAATGACCTTAAATCCAATCTTGTGAAGATGATAGTGGCCTTTAAATAGGAAATTAAAGCATCCCTTTAAAAGATACAGAAAAATACAATAAAACAGGTGAAGGAAAGGACTAAAATGGTTCAATAACTGAAAGTGGATATAGAAGCAAGAAAGAAAACACAAACTAAGGGAATCCTGGAGTGTAAAAACCTACGTAAGACAACAGGATCTACGGATACAAGCATCACCAACAGAACACAAGAGATGGAAGAGAGAATCTCAGGCACAGAAGATGTGATAGAAGAAATCAATATATTACCCAAAGGAAATGTGAAATTAAACACCAAGAAACAAAATAATCCAATCAAAAAATGGGGGACAGAGCTAAACAGAGAATTCACAAAGGAGGAATCCCTAATGGCTGAGAGACACTTGAAGAAATGCTCAACATCCTTAATCATCAGAGAAATGCAACTCAAGATGACTCAGATTCCATCTCACACCTGTCAGAATGGCTAAGATCAAAAACTCAAATGACAGCACATGCTGGAGAGGGGGTGGAGAAAGGGGTACCCTACTCCATTGCTGGTGGGAATGCAGGCTTGTGCAACCACTATGGAGGTCAGTCTGGCAATATCTTAAAAAACTTGGAATAGCTCTGCCTCAGGACCCAGCCATACCACTTCTGGGTATACACCCAAATGCCTCTTCATGGAATCATAAGGAAGTTTCCTCATCTATGTTTATAGCAGCCTTATTTGTAATAGCTAGAAAATGGAAACAACTCAGATGTCCCTCAACCGAAGAATGGGTCAAAAAAACTGTGGTACATCTATACAATGGAATATTATTCAGCTATCAGGAACAATGAAATTATGCAATTTGCAGCCAAATGGATGGAACTAGAAAAGCTCATCCTGAGTGAACTAACCCAGACTCAGAAGGACACATATGGCATCTATTCACTTATAGTAGCATTTTAGCTATATAGTGGAAGGTATTGATACTACGACTAACACACCAAAGGGAACTTGGACATAGACTTCTTATTTTTAATTTTTATTCTTTATTTATTTTTTATATATTAGTTATATTTTTTCTATTTTTTAGTCTTTTTTATCTATTGTATGCTTATTGGTTTGTTTGTTTAGTAGTTCTCTCTCCCGGGCAACGAGACACTTTTCACTGATGGTACTGCTTCATAGATCCCCAATGAATGAAGAGGTTCTTGGCCCTCATACGACCTCTCAACTGAGATGAGGGACTGTTATATAAAGACACCCCACCCCAGAGAAATGAGATGGAAGAGTTAGGAGGTAAAGAAAAAAAATGAAGTGTGATGTTTCAGCCTTTTACTACTAACTGTCATGAACTGCTTAGGATAATTAAGAAATGCAAACTAATGGTTATGCAAGCCAGTCATTCTGTTAGGTACTATGACAGCCTATTATAGTTACTTTCTAAGCTAATCAGAAATAAACCGGCAAGAGACAAGCAACATCTGCTTACCCTAATATAAGAGATAGATAGGGCCTCTTCAAAAACCTCAAGAGATCTGCAGAATATAGCATTCAAAGATGTTTTCGTAACTTTAGATTTTTTTTATATCAAGACATATCAACTCCTGACAGCACCCCCTATTCTCCTCCAAGTAGAAGATGAGCATCGAAGAATCTCCAGTGGGAGATGATTGAATTAGTCGCAAGCCTATCTCTTGGTAGGAAAAGCCCCTTGCCCCAACTGTAGACAGACTGCTGTCCAAAAAGGACAAAACCTGGAAGCAGGTAAGTCGACAGCCTAGCTCTGCCAAGACAGGGTAGGTAAGTCCTTCATAACCCCTGCTCTACAATCAATGTCTGTCAGAGAAACGGGGCCAAATGACTGAAGATCGATGCTGTAATGTATGGAGAGAAAATGGGAACTGTCCAGGCAGCCACTGGTATGTCATTTCTTAGTTTGGGAAGCTGCAGGCCCTGTACTTCCTATAAAATCAGATATATTTATCCCTCTCAGGTCTCTGAGGTGGTTGAAGAATAGATAGCTAGAGTCTCATAATTAAATTTTGAGTTGTTTAGGAGTCAAGAGAGTGTTATAGATCTAAGAAGATACTTTTAAAATTTGTGTTGCAAGTTAGTATGAATGTTGAGTCAGATATAGACCTTTAAACTCATGGAGATGTTTAGATAGTAGAATGTTAAAGTCAGGTACCAAATACATATGGACTGGTCATTGGGAATGCACGTTAAGCCATATAACCCTCATAAATGTGGCCTAATTACCTCTGTTGTACTGTATTGTATTTGTTATTATAAGAGAAAGAGCCATTTGTTGGACTGAAAGGGGAAACTGTAGGGGGAGATAAAATATACCTTAAACTTAAAAGAAAAAAAAAAGGCAAGAGGATGGGGGGTTGAGGGTGGGAGGGTGGGACTGGAGGGGGAATAGGGAGGGGACTGCGATTGAGATGTAACTTGAAGAAATAAAAAATAAAGGAAAAAAATCTTTTTTAAAGCTAAAAAAAATAATAATAAAAAGTTCCTGACACAAAACATCCAGGAAATCGGGGACATTATGAAAAGACCAAACCTAGAAAATAATAGGAATAGCTCAAAGGTCCAGAAAATATTTTCAAAAATTCACAGAAGAAAATTTCACCAACCTAAGAAAGAGATGCCTATAAACATACAAAAAGCTTACAGAAATACCAAATGGACTGGCCCACAAAAGAAAATCCTCTGTCACATAATAACCAATACATTAAATATACAGAACAAAGGAAGAATATTAAAAGTTGCAAGAGAAAAAAGCCAAGTAAAATATAAAGGCAGACCTATCAGAATTACACCTGACTTCTCAACATAGACTCAAAATTCAGAAGTGCCTAGGCAGATGTCTTTATAGTCTCTAAGAGATCACAGATGCTAGTCCATACTACTAAACCCAGCAAAACTGTCAATCAACATTGATGGAGAAAACAAGGTATTCCATAACAAAACCAAATTTAAACAATATCCATCCACCAGTGCAACCCTACAGGAAATACTACAAGGAAAACTCCAACCCAACATAGCCACACTGAAGAAAACATAGGAAATAATTACACACCAGCAAAACCACAAGAAGGGATGTGTATGTGTGCATACACACACACACACACACACACACACACACACACAACCACTATCAACATCAAAATAACAGGACATAACAATCATTGGCCATTAATATCTAATGTAAATTCACCAACAAAAAGACACATAGTAACAGAATAGATTCAAAAACAGGATCCACCATTCTGCTTCATACAAGAAACACATCTCAGCAACAAAGGCAGACATTACCTAGAGTAAAGGTCTGGAAAAAAGATTATTCAAGATAACAGACCCACGAAACAAGCTGGAGTAGCTGTGGGTAGTCATGTGGATTTTAGAAAGGCTGCCTTGAGAAAACTTTTCCCAGCCTGGTAATGGCTGACTGGCTTGACTGGCTTCACTTTCTCAGCCTGACTTGCTTGGTAGACATCACTTTCTCTATACAATGTCAGTATGTTCTGATAACATGCTTCCTTGAGCCCTTTGACATAAATGCATTTTTATTTGCCAATTTCCTTGTGCCTATTGTGTCTCAGACTACTGAGTCCTCTGGGAACAGAAGGGGAAGACATCATATTCTAGTTGATTGATTGTTGATTGTAATCAATGAACAATTTGCTCTGTCTTTGTGATTGTGTTGCTATGGAAACTGAACCAAACTTCTCTGTACTGAGCATAACCTGTTTGCTGAACTTATAAAAATAAATGAGGTTGCTGTTGTTGCAATAGTTAGCAGTTGTCCTCCCAATCCCATGCTTCATCTTCATTTATTTTTATCTCAGCCTTAATTTCCTTACTTCTTGATTTCTTAATCCTCATGCCCCTGGTCAACAACCCCTGGCCTTACTGGCAGGATCAGGGAAGTAGCTATTCTATATTGAACAACATAGACTTTAAATCAAAATTAATCAAAAGAGATGAAGGACACTTCATATTCATCAAAGGAAAAATCCACCAAGATGACACCTCAATTCTGAACATCTATGCCCCACCCACCTTTGTAAAACATTACTAAAGTTTAAATCAAAAATCAAACTCCACTCATTAATACTGGGAGACTTTAACATCACATTCTCACCAATGGACAGATCTTCCAGACAGAAACCAAAGAGAGAAATAATGAAACTAGCAGATGTTATGAATGAAATGGACTTAACAGATATCTCCAGACCACTTCAACCAAACCCAAAAGAATATACCTTCTTCCCAGAACCAAAATTGACCATATATACTTGGTCTCAAAGCAAGTTTCAACAGATGCGAGAAATTTGAAATAATCCCCTGTATCTGACCAGACCACTAACCATTAAAGTTGACTTCAACAACAGAAACAGCATAAAGTCTATAAACCCATGGCGACTGAACAATTCTCTACTCAATGACTACTGAGTTAAGGGAAAAAAATAACAAAAGAAATTAAAGACTTTCTAAAATTCAATGAAAATGAATGTACAACATACCTAAACTTATGGGACCTGATAAAAGTAGTGCTAAGAGGAAAGTTCACCTAACTAAGTGTCTTCATAAATAAATTAAGGAGATTCCATACTATTGACTTAACCACACACTTAAAACCTCTAAAACAAAGAGAATCAAACATACTCAAGAGTACCAGATGGCAGGAAATAATCAAACTCAGGGCTGAAATCAATAAATTAGAAACCAAGAGAAAAATACAAAGAATCAATGAAACCAAGAGTTTGTTCTTTTAGAAAATCAACAAGATAGACAAATCCCTAGCCAACCTAACTAAAAGGCAAGGAGAGAATATCCAGATTAACAATATAAGTAATAAGAGAGGGGGCATAACAACAGACATTGAGGAAATCCAAAGAATCATTAGGTCTTACTTCAAAAACCTGTATTCCACAAAAATTGGAAAATCTAAATGAAATGGAAATTTTTATGGATAAATACCACTTACCAAAGTTAAATCAAGATCATGTAAACAATCTCCATAGACCTATAAACCTTAAGGAAATAGAAATAGTCATTAAAAATCTCCCAACCACCAAAAAAAAAAAAATTCCAGGAACAGATGGTTTTAGTGCAGAATTTTACCATATTTTCAAAGAAGAGCGAATAGCAATGCTCCTCAAATTATTCCACAAAGGAGATACAGAAGAACATTGACAAATTCATTTTTATGAAGCCACAGTGACCCTAATTCCTCAACCACACAAAGCCTCAATAAAGAGAATTTCAGACCATGCTTATGAACATTGATGCAAAAATATTCAATAAAATACTCACAAATTGAATCCATAAACACATCAAAAATATCATCCACCTTGATCAAGTAAGTTTCATCCCAGAGATGTAAGAATAGTTAAATACATGAAAATCCATCAGTGTGACACACCATATAAACAAACTAAAATTTAAAGATAATATGATAATCTCATTAGATGCTGAAAAAGTCTGTGACAAAATCCAACCCCCCCAACCCATGATAAAAGTCTTGGAGAGATCAGGGATAAAAGGTGCATACCTAAACACAATAAAAGCACCATACAGGGAGCAAATGGCCAACATCAAATCGAATGGAGAGAAGGTTAAATCAATTCTACAAAAGTCAGGAAGAAGACAAGGCTGTTCACTCTCTTCATATGTATTCAATATAGTACTTGAAATTTTAGCTAAAGCAATAAGATGACTAAAGGAGATGGTTGGGAAGGAAGAAATCAAAGTAAAGTTGTTTGCAGCTGATGTGATAGTATACATAAGTGACCCTAAAAATTCTACCAGCGAACTCCTATAGCTTATGAACAACTTCAGCAAAGTGGATGGTTATAAAATTAATTTAAAAAATCAGTAGACCTCCTATATACAAATGATAAATAGGCTGAGAAAGAAGTTAGAGAACAATACCCTGTCACAATAGCCACAAATAATATAAAATATCTTGGTATAACTGCAACCAAGCAAGTGAAACACCTGTATGACAAAGACTTCAAGTCTTTGAAAAAAGAAATAGAAGAAGATATCAAAAGATGGAAAGATCTCCCATGCTCATGAATAGGTAGGATTAACATAAAAAAGATGGGCATCTTACTAAAAGCAAGCTACAGATTCAATGCAATTCCATTAAAATGCCAACATAATTCTTTACAGACCTTGAAAGAATAATACTCAACTTCATGTTGAAAAACAAAAACCCCAGGATAGTTAAAACAACTCTGTATAGTAAGAGAACTCCCAGAGGTATCACCATTACTGATTTCAAGCTGTACTGCACAGTAATAATATTAAAAACCACATAATATTGGCATAAAAACAGACCGGTTAATCAATGGAATTGAATCAAAGACCCAGAAGTAAACCCACACACCTATGGACACTTGATTTTTGACAAATAAGTGAAAACAATGCAGAAAAAAAAAGCATCTTCAACAAATGTTGGTAGTCTAATTGGATGTCTGCATGTAGAATTCAAAGATCCATATCTATCACTTTGTACAAAACTCAAGTCCAAGTAGATCAAAGACCTCAACATAAATCCAGATACACTAAATCCAGTAGAAGAGAAAGCAGGGAATAGTCCTGACCCCATTGACGCAGGAGACAATTTCCTGAAGAGAACACCAACAGCCAGGCACTGAGACTGACAATTAATAAATGGGACCTCATAAAACTGAAAAGCGTCTGTAAGGCAAAAGATACCATCAAAAGTCAAATGAGCACCTACAGAATGGGAAAAGATTGTCACCAACTCTACATCTGACAGAGGGCTGATATCCAAAATATATAAGAACTCAAGAAACTAGACAACAATAAACCAAATAACCCAATTAAAAAAATGGGGTAGAGATCTAAGCAGAATCCCCAACAGAGGAATCTCTAATGGCTGAGAAGCACTTAAAGAAATGTCAACATCCTTATCCATCAAGGAAATAAAAATCAAAACAACTCTGAGATTCCATCTTACACCTGCCAAAATGGCTAAGATCAAAAACTCAAGCAACAACTCATGTTAGAAAGGATATGGAGCAAGGAGAACACTCTTTTATTGCTGGTGGGAGTGCAAACTTATGCAACCACTTTAAAAATTAATTGGGCAGTTTCTCAGAAAGTTGGAAATACACCTACTTCAAGACCCAACTACACCATTCCTTGTCATATACCCAAAAGATGCTCCACCACACTACAAGTACACTTGATCAATTGTGTTCATAGTAGCCTTATTCATAATAGCTAGAAACTGAAAACAACCTATATGTCCCTCAACCAAAGAATGGATAAAGAAAATGTGATACATTTATAAAATGGAGTATGACTCAGCTATTAAAAATGAGGAAATCATGAAATTTGCAGGCAAATGGATGGAACTAGAAAAACTCATCTTGAGTGAGGTAGCCCAGACCCAGAAAGACACACATGGTATGTACTCACTCACATGGTATGTATGTATAAGTGGTTAGTAGCCATGAAGTAGAGGATAACCTTGTTAAAATCTACATACACAAAGAAGCAAAGTAATAAGGAAAGCCCAAGGAGGTATGAATCTCATTGAGAAGGGAAAATAGAATAAATAGGATAGTCATTGGGGTGGATGTTGGTATGGAGGTAGGGGATTGGGTGGGAGATTGGTGGAGGGGGAACATGAAGTATCAAGTGGAGGGAGGACAGAGGTAGAGATTACTGGGAGAGAGAACTGGAATCAGTGGTGGGGGTATGGGGTTGGGGAGTGGGCATCTCTGGGATAAGATAGAAACCTGGGACAATTGAAATTCCCAGGAATCTGGTAGGGTGAAATATGGAACCTGAATAGGCCATCTCCTGTAACCTGGCAAGACTTCCAATGGAGGGATTAGGACACCAACCCAGTCACAAAACTTTTGACCTACATTTGTCCTGCCTACAAGGTGTACAGGAATAAAGATGGAGTAGAAATGGAGGGAATAACCAGCCAATGACTGGCCCAACTTGAGACCCATGCCATGACAGAGAACCTACTCCTGACTGTATTGATGATATTCTCCTGGAGTGGAGGTTGGATTTCTATTGAAACAGCCTGGCACCTGTGCACATGGTCCTAGGCAACAGATGTCCCTCGAGAGAACCAATGGGAAGGCTTCCTATATACATAATTAGTAAACCCTGAGAAGCTGGAAAGGGCTTTTGGCTTGGCACTGTTTTCAGCTTGTGAATACTGCTCAGCTGATGGTCAGTGCCTCATTTTGAAAGATCTGAGACTTGCCAACACTTGCAGCCAAGGTGGGGTGGAGCCAAAGTGAAAAGCCTTGTTTTGTAGCCATAAGAGCCGCAGTTCTGAGACTGAAGAGACAGCGCCCTGTTGAGGGGCATGGCTGCAAAAACCCCAGAAACCTCGAAAAAGCGCCCTGCAGAAGGCCATAGTGAGGGGCTGCCTGTTACCGTGAGAGCAATGCAGTACTACTTAAGGGCATGGCAGTGGACCCCATGAGGCTCAAAGTGCAAGAGACAGAGATGTGAAACAGACAGCACCAGCCCTGAAGCAGTAAGAATCGGATGATCAGAGTCTTGGCGTGTAAATTGAAACCTGTCAAGGAAACAGGAAGCTGAGTCAAAGAAAGGACACGGAGAGAGGCTCCTGCCTTTAGCTAGCCCAAGAAGGCCAAGAAAAGCCACGGGAAGTGGTACCTTTTGAGGAGGCATGACACAGAACTTGCTAAGAGAAAAGGCTGTGACAGTGCTGACTGAGAAAGCCGACCCCAAGGTGAGCAGCTGAGGCAGGATGGCCCTACCAGCCAGCGGACAGTGGCAATACTAGACCCTGAGCCTAAGGAGGTTAAGGAGACCTCAACGGGAGGCAAGAGTGCAGCCTCTGTCCCATGAGGGTGTGTCAAGGCACAGACTAGCAGAGAAAGCCCCAGCAAGGTCATGATAGTATCAGCTGACTGAGGAGGCCTCGAGCCCAAACTGAAATGAGGCAGCAACTGGTGTGATAGCCAAGTGACCATTGAACGACTGCAATTATGGTGTTTCTGCAGACAAACTTCCTACCAGTTGCCCTCAAAGGACCTGCGCTTGAGGATTGGTATCCTTAAAAAGTTCTTAGGGTTGGTGGGGTGGTAGGCATTAATAATTATTAGCATTAACAATAATTTAATAACTGTTAATTAACAACTATTTAATAATTATTAACTAATAATTATTTAATAGTTGGTGGTAGGTTAATAATAAGCTAATGATTATTAATAAATATAGTTTAAAAGCCACCTTGTTACATTCTGCTATACTTGCAGATAGGAGCCTATCATAACTGTCATCTGAGAGGATTCACCCAGCAACTGATGGAAACAGAAGCAGAGACCCAGTGCCAAACATTAGGCTGAGCTTGGGGAATCCTGTGGAAGAGGAGGAGGAAGGATTGAAGGAGCCAGAGGGGGTCAAGGACACCACAAGAAAACCCACAGAATCAACTAACCTGGTCCCATAGGGACTCATAGAGACTGAACTGCTAACCACAGACCCTGCATGGGACAGACCTAGGCCATCTGCACATGTGGGACTCCTAACAGCAGGAGGACGGGCTGCCTCTGACTCTGTCACCTTCCAGTCCCTAACTGGACTGCCTTGTGTAGCCTCAATAGGAGAAGACGCACCTATTCCTACTGCAACTTTATATGCCAAGTCCTGTTGATATCCATGGAAGGCCTCCCCTTTTCTGAGGAGAAAGGTAGGAGGAGGTGGGGAAGAGGAGAGGTAAGAGGGAGGGACTGGGAGAAGGATGGGGGGAAGCTTCTATAAAGATGTAAAGTAAACAAATTAATTTTTAAAGGCACACTTCTTTTTTTATGTTTGCTAAATGTTGCAAATACTTTCCAAACTCTCCCATCTTAAAAACAAGCAAGCCCACCCTAGATCCCCAAGACCCCCACTCTGCTTTCTCTGCAACACTTTCACATGTAGCACTGATGCTGTTTCCTCTCTTTCCCATTTCTAAGATGTACGCAAACATCCATCTCTGTGTTCTGCTGAAACTTCATTCTCTGAAGCCTTCATTGATTTCCATATTACCAAATACACAAACAATCTGTATCCTGGTCCCTGATCTGCCATGAATGTTTGGTACTGTACTTTAAACACCTTTTTTTGTAATTAACTTCAGGACATCCGTGGCACTGAGATTTCCTCTAATTGCACCAGCTTTCCTTTTATGCCATGTGCTGGGTCCCTTTTCTTTCTGGCCTATAAATGTTGGTTGCCCTAGAGTTTTTTTCAGGACTTTCTTTTCTTCTTTATGTATACTCACTGGCTAGTTAATGCCAGAAAGTCCCATGGTGTCATAAACAATTGTGTATTTGTGGGGCTTCTCTCTTCTATTTGGATATCAAAACTAGCAACCTGTTAATATTTTATGTAATTAACATTTTCAGGAAACTGCTTTCTCTTTTAATCTTGATTTTACCCAGTGCTCCCCATTTCTGGGAGTGGCCTCACCATTTACCACGTTGGACAATGGAACCTTGATTTTTCTATTTTTTCTTCCATACTCCAACCCAACCCATCAGTAAATCCTATAGCTTCTTCATCAATATATACATGGAATGTGATGACCTAGTAGTCCCATAGCTCTATGATCCTCCATGTCTCCCCTCAGATGTCTGTTACACACATCACAGTTAAAGTTAGAAGACCTTGTGAGGTCCCTGCTGCTAATGCTCTGATTTTACAGGTAATGTGGGGTAATATCCAGGTCTGTGTAATGCCCTACCAGCCCTAAGATTCAGGGCTCCTGTACTTAGTTCACACTGCTTTCTCTGTCACATCTCTTGGGATTTTGCTTATAGTTCTTTTCTTTACAGATGAGTGCTAATCGTTCATGAGAACAACTATCCTTTTGTCTCCTTACCCAACCTGAAGCTTATTGAACTGACAGCCACTGGTAAATGTGTTTCATGTATCCATGTTTACCTGTTCAGTGCCTTGCTTTGCTCCCGAGTTATAAGCTATATTAGGACAGGAACCTGGCTTTATTCCTCAGTTATTTTCAGTAGGCTAGCCAGTGACAGGGCCTAGTGGGCCCAGGATCACTCCTATGAAGCTCGGCAATGCTAAGTTTTCCAAACTTACCCTTTCTTGCTTCACTATAAAGTGAAATTCAGGGTTCTCAATTGTTCTTTTAACAAAGGAGACATTTGTTGCTTTGCCATCTAACTCTCTAACTAGCATAAGGAAATAAATGCAGCCGGACAAATCTTTGCTCAGAAAGGGCTGCATGGCTCTGCTCATGCACTTCTGAGATATGAGCTCTCTGATGTTAGACAGGAAAGGTAAGGTCATGCGATCAAACATTTGTCATGTGAACCCGGTGTCATGCGACACCAGGAAATCACTGTTACTCTTGATAAATTCATGTATATAAAGGCTCTGGTAGCAGTCTTGGTTAGCAGAATTGAATTTTCCTTGCATAAAAGTAAAAATTCAATTATAATTGGGCAAATTAGATATTGAACTCACATAAATGCTAAAAGTGATTTAAAATGTATAATAACAGCCCTGTATAAGCTATTTAGATTTAGCATTTTCCTATCTGACTTCATTACCTGAGGTATTTGCATAGAATCCTGACCAACATATTTCATATTAGAAAACCTCCTGATTATTCATCATCCCAGTTGACAGGTGAGTTTGTGTCTGAATAAATGACAAATGTGTTTTAATATCATAGTAGTCCACTTTCTGTCTCTGATGGAAAACATGAATATGAAAAGTAATAGACTTATAGAAGATATCTTACTTTTTTTCACTGTTTTAGGATACTATGGGTTTTTTTGTTTGTTTGTTTTTCAAGACAGGGTTTCTCTGTAACAGCCCTGGCTGTCCTGAAATTCACTTTGTAAACCAGGCTAACCTCAAGCAACTCACAGAGATCCACCTATCTCTGCCTCCCAAGTGCTGGGATTAGAGGCATGTGCCACCACGCCTGACTAGAATACTATTAATAACTATACTCTTAACAATCTTGTAAGTTTCACATGCTAAGACATGTATCAGATAAACTTGTAAGAACATAAGTGATACACACGAATGGGCTACCACATGACGTACACTGTAACTTCCTGTGTACCTCCTCAAGTACTTATTGTTCTTTCATGGTAAAACATTCAAAATCCTCTCCACTCACTTTTAGAAGGCACGGAGCATCACAACTGCAGTCACTTTACTGAAATAAAAATGCTCACTATGTTTGCTTCTCAACAGTCAGATGGGCTACCTGACAAAGTTTGAGTATTTCCTGGCATTGTGTAGGTGGGATCTTCCTTCTGGTGACTGTCTCCTTTGCTGAACAGAATTTTATTTTGATATGGTTCAAGGATGTTTTTGAAAACATTTTGCCTCACCAAATCCTTCCAACTGGAATTATATATATATATATATATATATATATATATATATTTCTAATCAAGTAATCTTTTATTAGCATTTGAAATGCTAAAATTTCTTGTGATAAAGTAAATGGACTTAGTCAAAGTTTGCCAAAATAATCAGGAAGCTAAGTTTGTAGGCTGGCACCTTTGTGGTTTGAAAGGACCCTTCACTCTTCCAATACCTGGGGTATATCCCTCAAAACATAGTTTTGGCAGTCAGTATGTCTGAAGGCAGAGAGCTACACCTCCTAGGAGACTCCACCTAATCTCCAGGTTATACCTACCTTCACTGGTTCTGTCTAGGCAATGCCTTATAGCTGTAATTCTTGAGTGATTTAGAATTCAGCTCCCTTAGAGTTCATAGACATGTGAAATGACGTCCAATACAGCTGACCTACAATGTGTACTCCATGACTCAGAAGACTCTAGCCCTGAGCCAGAGCACACTTACTGTTATGTGTTGCTCACTTTGTGGCAATTTTAGTTACAGAATGACAAATAGGCCCACCATGAGATGCTCGAATCCCACTGAGTAAATCCCACTAAGTAGAAATTCCAAGTCCTCAAGATGACACCCTCCCAGAAGCTCATAGGGGCAGTTCATGGCCAGAAGTGGCTGACTCCACAGGAACTATGGCTATGTTCTCCTGGCTGCCCTGACAGACATAAGCCTGTAGAATATGTCTGTCAGAGGCTCTAGCTCACTTGTGCACCTTTGGCAGATCATTGGAGAATTTTTTTTTGGGGGGGGGGGAAATAAATGGAACCAGGAAAACTTATAGATCTGTTTCATTTGGAACTTCCAAGCTCAGTGCTCAGTTTTGTATTTCTTTAGTAGATATGGCTAATGACATTTAAAAATAGAAATTTTATTTAGACTACTACTGGCTGGCTGTTGCCGAGCTCCCTTCCCATCCATCCTCCCTACGCCCCTGTCTGCCTCCTCAGGCCTATGGTCTCTACTAGAGCAGCTATCTACACACTAGTCACTCTGCATGTAGAGTGGGAAAAAAAGCCAAAACTAAAATGAAATTGCATTTTCAGAAATCTAGATGGTGGAAGTGGAAGCACACAGATGGGTTAGCAGTGAAGTAAATGGGGGACTGGACAGGCAGCTCAGTGGCAGAACATTTGCCAAGCTTGAAGAGGCCCTGGGTTCCATTCTTCACACACACACACACACACACACACACACACACACACACACACACACATTCACACACATTCACACACGTGTTTCGAAGGCGTATTGTATGTGACTTGATAGTGAAGAGGAAAAAGCTTGGTGACATAATATATAAGGAGAAGTGACATGCCTTGTAAACAGAAGTACGCGTCTTTAAATGTGCAGCACTGGTGACCTAACTTTAAGTGACCCCTGTGATCTTGATGCCTTTCGGCTTCACACAAGGACTGCACCAAAGGAGGTCCTTTGCATCATATCTCGATTTCATAGCCTAAGGAGGTTTCTGACATTCCAACACTTACCTTAAGCTTTGTCACTTTGTCCTTAACTATATGTTTTCAGTGAGGTTCACCATCATTATTATGGATATTTACTACAAAGATATGGGTTTTAAGGGGACAAATTAGTATAAAAATGATTAAAGGTATATTAATGTGGAAATACGTTCTTGATAAGTTGTTTAATAAAAATTCCAGTTACTAAACTGTGGCTTGATCTTATTTTTATTTCAATGATTAGATACACATTATAAACACATAATATATGTATATACACTTAGATAACACAGAAGGCAGAGGGAGAGATGAGAGACAGAGAACTAGCGGGGCAGAGTGGGAGCCCCTTCCTTCACCCTCTTATGTCCAGTGACAGTAGAGTACGCACTAGAAAATAAAGACAGATGAGTGGAAATACTGGGCTAACTGAAGTTGTCATGGAGAGATGGAAACATGTTGATCTCATTAATCATCATTTTCCAGTCACTTAGTAATTATGACACATATGCAATCCATACAGCAAAATCAGGTTCATATCTAAGCCTTTTGTTGAAAATCACTTCCGGTCTACCATTCTTTTCCAATGAAAGACATATCAACACGGCATATTTTATCTTTAGCTAAGAAATAAACACATCACTTTTATTAACACTTGTTGTACAGTCAATAAATTATAACACTCAGTAAAATAAACCATGAATGGATAACTTTAATAAATTAAATATGAAGCAAAAATGTATTACTAAGGACCAAGCATTAAATATATCTCCCGCAATAATCCCAAACACACCCTATGTTCAGCACCAAAAATTTCACATCTTCTGGTTAACCTTATACAATTACCACTATATGTAGTATCACAGTCCAAAAGAGCAGAATCACGTGATATTTTAAAGTAAAAGCCTCCAGTTCAGTACCCACATAGCATTTCATTATTCTATCAGTCAGTGTAGCTAGGAATGCGGAAAATCAATAACATATTCGCTCTATGTAGAATGGACACATATGGGTTTTTAGATGCCCTTTAGTACAATATAATTGAACTAAGAAAAATCAGGATGAAATTAGGCAATTTTGTTTCCTATACTACCTTATTTTTGAGAATGATTTTGCTAGCATGCACTACCCCCAGTCTGTGAAACCTCCTTTCTCTGTTGTATCTTAGGCCATGACTTGGGATTTAAGAAGTGTCACTATTTTCTCATACTTCAAGTAGCAGTGTGAGAACCCAAACAGCTATTCTCCTGAAAGGCTGGGGAGAAAAGGGAAACAGGACAGAGCAACAATCAGGTACAGGAACAATAGCCACAGTTAAACAAATTTGCTGTGATCATTTTTATCAGACTACAACTGTGGAAGGATGGGCAAAGGGCCTGCTGTCAACCTGAATGACAACACTAGGCATGAGGTTGGCAAATTCAAAAAGGTTGGATATCAGATTATTGAATATAGAAATAGAGTCTGGTCTAGATTCAGTAGAAGCCACATCACTCCAAGGAGAATCAAACTATGGCTATCAAGCGCCTACAAGGCACTGATTTGGCAACAGTAAAAACATCAGCTATCTTTACATCTAAAACAACTAGTGTACCAGCCGCTTCAAGTACCTTCAAGTGATGGGACACACATGGGCTATGGCAATACCATTACTCCGAGCTGTTCTAAGCCTATTTCCTTAAGGTAACTTTAACTCTTCCACATCTAAAGTACTGTTTTATTCATTGTGGTATGTGCAATATCTTTTTGTTGTGTCTAGGGAACTTACATTCACGTTAGAATTTTATATCTTCTTCCTATAAAATAATCTATATCAATATTTGGTATTTTAAAGGAAATATGGGAAAGCCTTATTCCTTAAAAAGGCAAACACATTAGGATGAGCTTACCAGGTTTGATTCTTCCCTCTGGAATTCAGACTGCCACAGTACAGAACTGGATGTTCACCCACTGTCCAAAGCTCTGCTTTATTTTTACTACAGAAAAAAAGGTAATCTTATTTAACTAGATAAATTTTGCACAGGTTAAATATGGGCTGCTGTAAATTGGGAAAAAACTATTTATTTACTCTATAAATATACTCATCCTAAATCACATTTGAGGGAATGGCATTTGGAGTCACTGGGCACACCCCTTGTCACTACTTCCTTCTCTTCAAAAGCAATGTTACAAAACCAGTATTGAGGTGTCTTCTTAGAGTATCTGTTCCAAGCAGCGCTTGACTGTGACTGGTAATCAAAGGTGGCCCAGAAGTCTGAGTTCTTGTGTATGCTAAAAATGTACGCCAAATAACTACTGTTCTGCTGGCCCCACATTGATCTCAAGTCCGTGAAGTGAGGAATACGGTAAATAAATTATGACAATGAACATTTATGGAGTCTTTATGTGCCAAATACTTTACCTTAGTTATCATAAAGCATCCATTTCTCATGATTTAGGAGCTAACAGCAATAATGAATACAACACTGGAGAACGTGACCAGGAGTGAAGTGCATACTTAGTGTGAAACACATAACATGAACCCCTCTGGTTGCTGATCCTAAGAAAGAGGCACACCTTTGTCTGATCCTTCTTTTCATTCATTGTGCAAACTTTTTTTTTAGTCTCTACCTATTTACTTCAATACAAGAAGCCCTTATCAACATATTCTGCCAGGCATGATTGTTTGCCATTGTGGGAAAACACACAAATGTGAGCCCTGAATCCCATACAGATAGCACATGGCTGATAATCTTTCAGTGACCATTTCTGGCAGTAAGTTCATCTGGGGATGTCTCATCCATGATTCTATCTGCTCTGTTATGTGACAAAGTAGGTCATGACATCTGTTTTGGAAACATGCTACAGTAAGGCTACTGCTCAGTGGGTCTTACCCAAGCTGCTGGCTTTGTTGATAAGTACCTTAAATCCCATGAATCCTCACTTCATTTTATACATGCAATGAGGTCTAGCATCTGGAGGCACTAACAAAGGAGCATGTCTCGCCAACAGTGCATGACTTTATGCCCTTGGGAGTGACAACCACGTGCAAGTCAGAGTCCAGTCTCTGAGGTGGCATGGATCTCAAAGGAGACACTGCGTTCTGGTCCCCATCATTCACATGTTAGCTGTATGGCAAGTTAATTTGGACTTTCTAAGGCTCAGTATTTGTATCTGCATGATAAAGCTAATAACACCTACCCTGAATAGTTGTTCCAAAGTTGACAAATCACATCTGTAAAGATCCAGCAGAGATGAAGTAAGAGCTTAGGGAACAGTAGCAACTATGTTTCCTATAGATTGTCTCTGTATTGCATTACCATCTACAGCAACATTCCAATGACTGGTCTGTTTTAGAGACGATCAGCCAAGTATGGGACCAGCTGATACAGGGAGAAGCAGAAGTCAAATAAATAAATAAATAAATAAATAAATAAATAAACGCTCTAATATTTTTACAAATTTACTTTCTTACTCAGCTGCTTCTAAATGCAAGTTCAAACACTCTAGATTAGTTAAGAAGGTGGGAGTTGTCTTCATTGTCTTTAAATTTTTAATCTAGAAGTAGTATTAATAATAATCCTGAACTCCCATGAAATTTTTTGCAACTCCTATATAAGAAACCACCGCCATCAAATTGATGCCTTTTGGTGTCAATCAAATAATAAACAGATTGAGAAGGAATTTAGAAGGAATGTTTCAGAAATGAGCCCATTATAGAAGGTAAGACACGATTGTTGGGTAAGTCTCACAGACTACATGCACTGAGATTAAACCTTAAGGCAAAGATCTCACATAAAGTGACCAACTAGAGTTCTGCAGCCTCAACGAACTGAGACTCTAATTTGCACAGCAATGATGCTGCTCTGAGCTGCAGGCCAGAGTTAGAGGAAATATTATGTCCATACTCCCCAGGGACCTGTGATTCTCAAACTCCACTGTAGAAGCACAAGCTTCCATGGATGGACTCATTCCTAATTGTGGAATCTAGATGGCATCCATTCATTAGTGGGATTAAACATGCTTTAAAAGATGCAGAGCTCAGTGACACGGACCATAGATCACCCACTTCAGGAATGATGAGGGCATGATAAAGCTTCATGCATCTGGATTGTCCCAGCAGTCTGATTAGCTTCTTGTCTGAGGCAGTTTATCTATACTTCAGAAAATGCTTCCACTGATTAAACTGCAAAGTATCTCTTTCATGTTCCACACAAGTTCCTGCAGGTAATTAAAATAGATTCTTCTAACCACAAATAATAAGATGACTGGTTTTAAATTCATGGGTAAAGTTGGTGAACTGATAAATCAAGAACCAGAATTGTCAAAATACTTTTGAGGGCACAGTTCTGCTTGGAGGGCTCCAAGGAGGGTGTGTCTCGCTTTCAAGGAAGGAATGGCGCTTCTTTTGTTTCCGTTCAATTCTTTCCTGCCTTTCTTTCTTTTCCTAAAGGGAGGAAAAACATAAAACAGAAAACTCTAAGTTTATATACACTATGTGAAGTTGTTATTAAATCAGATAGCTGGAAGAAAATAATTCATTATTAAATCTTTGTATACACTTTCTTGTTTAGTTATAAAGAAAAACTAGCTAGGGAATTCTGATTTGTAAGAATATGCATAAATTTACTATTAATAGGTATTAATGCCACATTGTGTTTGTTTTTTTAGACAGAGTCTCATAAAGACTGGTCCAACATCAAAATCACTATGTACTCAAGGAGGACCTTGGACTTCTGGTCCTCCAGACTGCACCTCACAACTGGTGGGATTGAAGGAGTGAATCACCATGCCTGGTGTCACCTCACTTTTTTAAATGTTGAAAGTTATAATAAAAATTATGTCTAACTAGCCATGGAAGCTTACACTTATAATCTAAATATTCAGGAGGCTCAGGTAGCATTGGATGAATTTCAGGCCAGCTTGGGCTACACAGCGAGTTCACGACAGCCTGGACTACAGAGTTAGACCTTGTCTCAAGTAGATGATGATGATGGGAATGGAGAAGAGGAGGATAGGAAAAGAAAGAAGGATGAGAATAGTGAAAATGGGAGAAATATCTCAGCATGGGGACATGCAGTCTCAGCTCTTGGGAGGCAGTATCATAAGATGGAGAACAGCTTTGTCTGCACAGCAAGACTCTGCTTCAAAAACCAAAAGAGAAAATCTGTAAGTGAGCATGCAGTTTTACAAAATGTCATAATTATAAAAAGTTGGCAGTGACCTTTGGAGAACACTTTTCCAGAAGAGACCTTCAGGAACCCTATCCAACCATGACAAGGCAACACAGGATATCCCAGATTCTTGAAAATTTAGCCTCATGTTTTATTTTCTCATCAAGCTTGAGTACAATTTAAAACAATCTGTTGCCCTTTCTGTGATTCTTTTGTCCAACTATTTGACTTATCTAACTGTATAGACAACAGTGCTTTTAATCTTTAGAAGTTTAGATATTTTCAAATGATATAAATATTGTCCTTGTGTGGTTTTGTTTGCTATTTTCAGTGTTAACTTTTACCCAATGTAATAAGGAATAGTTCAACCACAGAAAGCTGTGGAATGTTAACAACATGAGAGTACCCACTGAGCATGACCCCAGCTCTCAAGGATCTGTGTCAGCTCCCTCATGACCTCTTCCCACCCTCAGCCTTCACGCTGTTTACATGGGTTCAATGTCACTGAACAACTATTTATTATTTATTCTCTTAAGCAGCTGTAGGAATTAACCTGCCCAGCAGCATCCACCCTGAATTTTGAGTTTTAGATTATGATGCCTTAGTGCTTTTCAATCCGATAGCCTCACTTTATGCTTAGATGACTCTGCACACTTAAATATTTAGACAGCATGTCAGACACAGTGTGCCTATCAATCCAAACACACACACACACACACACACACACACACACACACACACACACACA
>CAJQZJ010032775.1:0-11896 GCA_907164525.1 Lophiomys imhausi
AAATTCTCTTCAATGATTTTGTTGAAGATATTTTCTGGTCCATGGAGCTGGGAATCTTCTCTTTCTTCTATTCCTATTATTCTGAGATTTCATCTTTTCATTGTGTCCTTGATTTCCTGAAGGATTTGTGTCAGGACTTTTTTAGATTTGACATTTTCTTTGAGATATGTATCAATTTCTTCAATTTTATCCTCTGAGCCTGAAATTCTTTCTTCCATCTCTTGTATTCTGTTTGTGATGCTAGTGTCTGTAGTTCCTATCCTTTTCTTAAGGTTTTCCAGTTCTATGGATGTCTCAGACTGGATTTTCTTCATTGCTTCAACTTCCCTTTTCAGGTCTTCCATTCCCTTAAGCGCTTTATTCATTTCCATCACCTTCTTTGCAGTACTTTGTTGTTGCTCTCTGAGGTATTTTATTTCCTCCCTTAGGCCTTCTATTATTAATATAAGTGTAGGATTAAGGTCATTTTCCTTTGTTTCTATCGTGTTAGGATGTCCAGAGTTGTCTATAGCATTATTGCTAGGGTCTGGAGACATTCTATTGTTTTGTTTTGTTTGGTTTTTTTTACCAAGTTCTTGCACTGACCTTTTGTCATCTGATTGATCCTAGTGTGGTTTGCTTCTTTTGTCAGTTGACCTTGGTGCTCAGGAAAACTCCCTGTCCCAGGGGTTGGCTGATCCTGAGATCCTGGTGTTTACCTCCAGATGGTGGGCAGGTTCCTGAATTAGACTGGCTCTTGGAGAGGAGAGTGGCTACTGCTCTCCTCAACTGCTTGTGACCCAATTGGACCAATATAGAGGGGACTGAAGTGGGGAGAGAGCTATCCTCTGAGGTCCTGGGAGCTGGAAGTTCTCCTCAGAAAGGCAGGTAAAGCTGTGGTTGGGCCTGTGTTCTCCTCTCACTGACACAGTCGTTCTGGCTCTGCAGCTAGGCTGACCTTGAAGGCAGGGATCTCCACCCAAGATGGGTGCTGGCCTCAGTGTGCCTGTTGCTGACTGCCTCAGATGCTTGGGTGTTAGGGTAAGTGACCCCCCCCCCAGTATTTGTGGAGAACACACAGTCGCAGGCTCTGTTTGCAGTCAGTCTTGGCTCCTAATTTCTTTGCTGTGAATGGGTTAGGTCTCTGCCTCTCTGCTACAGTGCATACTGTGCCGCCATGTTGGAAACTCTTGAAAAAATAATATCACTTACCTTTGCTCTTGTGGTGTGGCTGTTTTTCCCTCTTGGGTGTAAAGGTCTGCATGCAGGCTGGATATCAGGCAGACAGGCATGACCGCTGATCTGTGGCTGGAGCCGTGTGCTGGATCCGCTCCTGGGCTAGATCTGCTCTAGCTGGCTCCTCTCCAGACTGGTGACTGAGCTGGCTGATCTAAAGGGGGGGGGGGTGTTCCCGGGAACTGCTTGAGCTGTTTTACCTCAGTGTTCGCCGCAGGAATTCAGACACCGTCTGTGTTTCACAGTCCACTCGGGGACCTCACATTCACTCTACAGTGACTAATCTCATTCACCTACTACTCAGATGCACTGCTCTATGGTCGGCGCCATCTTTGATCACAGGTCAGTATTCTTATATATTTGGTTGTGAGCCTAGCCTTTAACGGCTGAGAAATCTCTCCAGCCCACAGGTCAGTATTCTTAATGGCAGTATATGCAGTCTCCAAAATCCTACAAGAACTACCAAACCCTGTGCTAGTTTCTTAGTACTGGGATTGTTAAGATACAATAACATACACTTTAGATAGCACACTGATATATTTGTATTTTTACCAAATTACATTTTATGTCCTTTGGAGCTAATTAATCTAGAAGTTTTGCCACTTTTATATTAGGGAGTCGAATTGATGCTACAGACATAGTGGTTCAGCATGAGATCAGATAGAAAATCCAGATGGTAACAGTCATTTTGAACTATATTATATTAAAGAACAGGAAAACTAAATTAGACCTGTATCGCAACCATGAATACAGAATGATTAATCCACTCAATAAATAAGCAACGGAACTGAAAAGATAATTCTCAAATGAAGAAGCACCAATAGTCAATAAATTCATAAAGAAATGTTCAACATCCTTTAAGCCACCAGAGAAATGAAAATCAAAACTATGTTGATTCATCATCTTGCTCCAGTAAGAATGGTTATCATCAAGAAAGCAAATAACAAATGCTTGCAAAGATTCAGGGGCTGGGAAGGAATCTAATTCATGGCTAGTGGGAATATAAATTATGCCAGCAACTCTAGAAATTGGTATAATGTTTCCTCAAACTAAAAATGAAGCTTCCATATGATTTGGGTATAAATTGCTGTGTGTAAACAAAAGCATTGACATCAGCATTCAATAAAGATTAACACCATAATAGCTACATTGCAATATTAGCCTAGCATAAAGTAAAGGTGGTGTGTGTGTGTGTGTGTGTGTGTTTATACATCTTTGTCCACAGGAGTTTTATTCAACAGTAAATAAAATGAAATTGTGCCAATTATAGGGATATGGATGGACCTGGATGTATGTTACCATGTGAAATAAGTTAGTCTCACAAAGACAAATATCATGTATTTTTTCTCATCTGTGAAATCTAAAATGAGAAGGAAAAAAAGGAAAGTATTACAGCTGTGGAAAAGAAGGGGCAAATAGGGAGGGGATTAAGTAAGAGTCATACAGAGTGTCAATATGACCAAATTATATTATATGGTTTTATAGAAATGTTACAATGAAACATATTTTGTGCAATTATCATATCCTTTTAAAGGGGCCATGGATTTGTACTGCTACTCATCCTGATGTGTGTGTATGTAGTTCATTGATAGAGCTGTTGCCTAGTACACACAAGAATCTGAGTTCAATTCCTAGCACCAGAAAAAAAAATTGTTGGGACTTTCCCATTCCTTCACTCATTAGTGATTATCTAAGGTTCAAGAGGGACATAATTTCTCAGCTATGTGTACCTTTTCATCCATATGAGAAAAATGCTGATTAAGTATTATAACTCACCAAAATATTCAAACACTTACTACTAGAAAAAAACTCACAGTAAAGTCAGAAGAGGAACAAAAATTATCTGAAGAGATCTAGTTGGGGCACTAATGTTTTTTGGTACAAATGGCAATGTTTAGAAACTCTGTTTTTTTTTAACATGGAAATATAGAAGTTTGATTACCACAGTCTAGAGAATATTCAGGCAGTAAGGTAATAAAAAAGCATGTATAAATTACTTAATACAAAAATTGAGTTATAAAAACAAGGAAAATTATTTACTGACAAATTACTCTGCCAGATACTAAGCTATGGTTTGAGAAGGACAAAAAAAAATACAGAATTACATTTTTAGCACAAAATGTATTTGGAACAACTAAAAGAGATACACTACCATTTGTCAAGGGCTCTTATGAACACACAATAATTAAGATAGTTTGTCAAGATTGACTAATACTTCAACGGAAGAGAAAACTAGTCTAAAAATAGGCTCATACATATAAAGACATTTTATTATGACAACAGTAATATTGCAGTACAGTGCAGAAAACAATCTTTTCACTACAAGATGCTCTGCCTACTGAATATCATTTAAGCATAAATACTGAACAATTTCTCATATAAAAGATCAAACAATAACAGCTTTTAGAAGAAAGTATAAAATTTGCCATGTCCTTGTGGTTGAAAAAGACATTTTTTTCATTTTTTCCTTTTATTGAAAATAGATTCTTTGCTTGCATAATATGTACTGATTATAGCTTCCCCTCCAGCTACTCTTCCCAGTTCCTCCTTCCCATCCAGATCTACTCTCTTTCTGTCCCTCCTTAGAAAATAACAGGCTTCTAAGAGGTAGCAACCAAACATGAAAAAATAAAATATAAGATGAAGCAAAAAACTATCATATTGAAGTTGGATACAAGAACTCAACAGACGGAAAATAGTCCCAAAACCAGACAAAAGAGTCAAAGACCTTTTCATTGTCACAGTCAGGAGTCCCATTTAAAAAAAAAACAAACAAACCTAAACTAATAGCTATAATATATATGCAGAAGGTCTGATGTAGATCCATGGAGGCCCAGTGCTTGCTGCTTCAATCTCTGTGAATTCTTTTGTGTCTTGCTTAGTTGATTCAGAGGGCATTGTTTTCCTGGTGTCCTTCATCCCCTCTGCCTCTAACAGTCTTTCTGTCTCCTCTTCTTTGAGATTCTCTGAGCTCTGAGGGGAGGGATTTGATGGAGACATCACATTTAGATTCTCTGTACAAGTAACATCTGGCTGTTCGTCTCTGCATCTGTTCCCATCAACTGCTCGAGGAAAGTTTTGGATAAGGCACGGATCTATGAGCATAGAAGAATATCATTAGGAGTCATTCAATTGATACTCCTTTTAGACCAGTAGTGCTTGGTTTTACCCTAGGTCTCTGAGCCAAGCCGTATCAGGTGTGGGTTCCTTATCATGGAGTGGCCCTTAAGTGAAAGCAGACATAGGCTATTCCCACAAGTTCTTTGCTATTATTGCCCTGGAATATTTGCAGGCAGGACAGATTGTAGGTCAAAGGTTTTGTGCCCTGCAGAGTACCTTCCTACAACAAAGAGGGGTGAAGTCTCCATGTGGGCACTAGTTCAACTACTCTATGTTCATTGAGTTATGTGGGTGTTGTACTCAGTAATGGGGAAAATAGGTTAATTGAAATGGGAAGACTTATATCTTAGACTAGGATCCTACACTGAATAAATTCTAGATTAGATGAAAAGGAAAAAATAAGCTGAACATCATTTATCATTTATTATTTCCTGACTGTGGATGACAGATGTCAGTTTACAAAGAGAAACCCTTTGTCTTAGCAACAGTCTGTGTTTCTTGGGAATTTCAATGGGATCCCACATTAGCCAACATCTCCACTGAATGCAACCCAGTCCTGCCACTAGAAGCCTCATCAGGCAACAAGAGATAGCCAGTTCAGATTCCATATTCCCCGTTACTAGGGGTTCCATGGTGTAATGGTTAGCACTCTGGAGCCTGACAAAGATATTTTTAAATGGAACATTTATGTACTATCCATAAAAGAAATTTTTGATAAATTTGATTATGCCAAAATTAAGAATTCCTATGCATGAGAAGATGTGCATATAAATATTCAGCAGAAAAGTATTTACTTCTTGCCAATTATAAATTAACAAAAAAACCTTTTGATTTGTAATCACAGATCAATCATCAAATTTCCCACCCTAACTTTACATTTTGTTTTGCTAATTTTTTTATGTGTGTTGCTTGTTTTCAGTTTTATATTTAAGATCTTTAAATTTGACTTAGTTTGGCCAAAATTTTGATTTGTTTTTTCACATAATTAAGAAAGTGCAAAGCAATCTATAAATAGAAAACAAAACAAAAAATTTAAAAACACAATTATTTTAAGGATATATGAAGTTCTGCACAAATTAAATTATAGTTGAGAGATGGACTATTTAGTTTGAAAAAGATTAAGCAATGATGAGGAGGACAAAGGTGTGAAGAAGGAATAAAGTTTTAACCAGACCTCAAGACACTTTAAAAACCCAAATTTAACCCTAATATTTTGTAAGTTAATGAAAAAGACAACGAAGAAAAAGGAGTATGCACAGATATACCCAGCATAGAACGTAATGCTTTTCCCAGATGTTATGGGTTAATTAAATGAAAATATAAGTATCAAGAGCCTATAGCTGTACTATGAGTTATTGAACCAGGAGGCCCCAAAGGCCTCCAAAACAACACAGACTAGGACTATTGTTCTTGGTTGCCAATCAGAACTGAATAGTAATGTCCTCTTGTTGAAGACATCACACAATTTAGTTCTAAGACATAGAGAAATCAAACTGAATCCCAAAATAAAGTTTCTTTCCTGTTGGTTTACAGAGCATAAGAGTCTATGTAAACCACTGAGGGAGCAAAATCATCAGTGATTTCACACAGCTATAGATTTTGCATGTTACAATACTGATCTTCTAGGCAACATGTGACTAATAGTGATATGACTGTTATGGGGGTCACTGTTATTACAGTTAATTAGTTAATACTGATTGTCAACTTGCCTGGATCTAGAATAACCCAGGAGACAACCATCAATTCACAACTGTTAGGGATTATCTATCTTAGGTTAATTGTAGTGGGAAGACTTATTTGTGGACAACAACATATCTTGGACAAGGTTATCTTATATCGAATTAATCCTAGATTGGATAGAAAGGGAAAAAATTAGCTGAACACCAGTACTCATCATTTCTTGCTTCCTGACTGGACACCAGATAGCCAACTGACTCAAGCTCTTTTCAATTGACTTCCAGGCCATTATGGGCTACACCCTAAAACTCCAAGCCAAAATAAACCCTTTCTCCCTTCAGTTGCTTTTGATGGCTACTTTATGCCAACAAAAAAGTAACCAACCACTTCCTGATTGGATTTGAGGTCTGATCCATTAAAATGAGTTCATGCTCGATCATGTAAATCTGATCAAAAGCCCACAGCTGTGGAGGTCATGTTCATTGGTAGTCAGAAGGAACCTACTGCTGCTGCTTTGTTGAATAAATGTGTTGTCAAACTGGCTTGTGAGTATTTATGGTTATGTGTATAGACCAGGGCTGCTCTCAGCTTTGGTCAGAGAACTTCTGTTTGCAGTTGGAAATGGTTAATACAGAAATTCATGACTGGTCAAAATGTTGAGAATGAGTAACTGTTGAATGTTTAGCCATGTATGTGACATCTATATCTCCCACTCAAAAACTGAAGGAATATTACAAAGAGATGAGAGGACCTAATATAAGTGCCATAAGACAGGAAAGGAGAGGATGGGGATCCAACCATCCTAGAGGAGTTATTGACAGATAATGATTGTTGAGGGGAAGGGAAGTCACTTGCTTCACTGGCATAGCTGCTGGTTAGTTCTCTATGCTCCACTAAATAGCCCCCAACTCATTATTATGCAAGCAACCCTGATTAAACTCAGTGGGCAAAAAAACAAAAAAGACATGAAAGTAGAAGATAATATTTTAAAGAAGGGTTTCAGTGGGAGAAGGTAATAGTGATGTGTATGGTCATATGGAAATGTCAAAGAATAAATAAATAATATAGATGAAGTTCCAATGTAGATCAATGAGAAAAAGATAAACTGTAAAATAGAAAACAAAGAGTCACCTCACAATAAAGTATATCTAAATATTCAATAAGCATACAAAAGATGTACAACTTCATTAGCCATCACACAGATGACAACTACAATCATAAGGAAGAAACATTCATCATATTGCCTGAAATTAAAATCTAGAAACACCAAACACTGTCAAGCGTGTGAAAAAACTACAATTCTTAGTCTATAAAATTGGTGCTGCCATTCTGAAAAGCTGTCCAGTAATACTGGGTATGTGGGCACACAATACAGCAATTCTACATCAAGAATGTATGAGGTAGGAATATGTGTATATGTTCACCCAAACATGATTATAAGAATATTCGTGACAGTATACTTTGTGTAGATTCAGACCAACCAGACATCTTTCAACATCAAAACTGCTAAAAATTTAAATAATTTGTACGTTTTCCTTGAAATGTTCCTCCAAATGTAGTGTGTATTTTTTAACTTTTCAAAAATATTGATTGATTGATTGATTGATTTAATGTCTATGTGAGTATGCCTGACTATATGTATATACATCATATGCATGAAGGAACCCAACCCAAGAGGTTAGAAGAGAACAATGGATCACCTAGAGTTCCATGTGGTTGTAAGTGGTTACATGGGTGTTGGAACCTGAACCCAGGTGCTCTGCAAGAATAGGAATTGTTCATATCTCCAGCCCTGAATACAATGTATCTTGATCATATCCAAACTCTACCTTCCTCTTGCTCTTAATAGACCTTTCCTAACACATATCTCCCCATTTCATATCCTTTTTATCTTTATTTTTGTGGTGCCTAAACCATGTCTAATTGAAAATCCATACAATATATTATCATAGTTTCTCCTCCCCCATCTCCTCCCAGATCTTCCTCACTTCCCCTCCCTGCCCATTCAATGCCACACCTTCTTTCTCTCTGTTTAGAAAACAGTGAAATAAAAACAAAGCAAAAGAATAATTTTTAAAAATGAAAAGGCACAAAGTCACATATAAAACCCATCACAAAACAAAATTGAAAACCATTAATATACAAGCAAACTGCCAGTAAGACAAAAAGTGCTCAAGAAATAATATGAGACAAAATATCTACAAAAACACTATTGAGTTCATTTTGCAATGGACATTTACTACTGGGTACAAGGCCTCCACTTAAATGTAGTTTATATACCCAGTGAGACTCTATTGGAGAAAACAAATTTTTCCTTTGGAAGTGGTTGTTGCTTGTAGATAGTTCCTTGGTTAGGAATGGGAGGTCATGTCCACTTCCTCCTCTTAGTGCTAGAACCCTGTCTAGCTTGAATCTGTATAAGCCCTCTGCATGCTGCCATAGTCTCTGTGAGTCCATATGTGCATCAATCCTGTTGTGTCTGGAAATAACTGTTTCTTTGATGTCATCCATCCCCCCTCTGGCTCTTACATTCTTTCTGCTATCACTTCTGCATGGCTTCCTGAGCCCTGGGGAGAAAGGCTTGATGAAGACATCACATTTAGGACTGAGTGTTCCAAAGTCTCTCACTCTCTGCACACTGGGTTTGTGTATTAGTTCCCACCAACTGCACAAAGAAGCTTCTCTGATAAAGGCTGACCAAGACACTGATTTGAGTCTTAGTCTGGTGTAGTCACTATCTCTTTGACTTTTTAATAGATAACCTACTGAATCCAATTAGTTCTGCCATATACACAGGGATATAGTCAACCTATATATTTATTTCAACATGGGAAGTACAAGTCTTTTTGAAAAGTTGAGCAGATATCTCACCAAAGAAGATATTTGGGGACAGATAAACTTAGTATAGTCTTAACATCATTTGCCATCAGAGAAATGAAATTTCAATAACAAAGACACATGGGAGACTGGCTAGAATATGATAATAAGGACAATGACATGACAACAACAGTAGCTTCCAGGCAAGTAAAAAATTCAATTGCATAAGAAAAACTCATATTTCTCTATCGCTAGGGAGAAGTACAGGTAAAGTAGCGAAATATAAAGGTAATGAGTGAAGAGTCACCATCACTAGCACCAAAACCTGGAAAAGGGGAATTACTGAATTCCTTAGAAGACAAAAACAAAATCCCTAGAGATAAAAGCCCCTCCCACCACCTGCCAAAGGCTAAATTCCTTTTCTTCTTCCTCCTCCCCCTCCTCAGAAATCGCACCACAACTTTTAAAGTACCAAAAATATAAATTTTGTTTGTTTTCTTTGGGACAGGGTTTCACTGTGTAGCTCTGGCTGTCCTAAATCTAGCAATGTAGAGCTGACTGGCCTTGAATTCAGAGATCCACCTGTCTCTGCCTCTGGAGTGCTGGGATAAGAGGTGCGGCTGCCAGCCCACTCCCTACCCACTACCCTCAATCCAGCTGCAAGGAAACAAACAAACAAAAAAAAAAACAAAACAAAACTTCTTACAATGATAAGGAATGCCCTTTCCCAAAGAATGTCATGAGATTTTGCAAGAAAGGCAATTAAGTAGTTCAATTCAAAAGATTTTCAGTCTATCAAGGGAAAAATAATCAGCGCTAATGAATAGTGACACAGAAAATTTTAAAAAGACATCAGATTGTGAAAACAAAATGTAGAACATTTTAAAAAGACATCAGCTTGTGAGAACTAAATGCATCACCTGGCATCCTTGAGACTACCCTGTTGTATAATGTTACTCTGGATATTCAGTTGCTCTAAGCCAGTGGTTCTCAACCTATGGGTCATGACCCCTTTGGTTCACATATCAGATATTTTGCATGTCAGATATTTACATTATGATTCATAACAGTAACAAAATTACAGTTATGAAGTGACAACAAAATAATTTTATGGTTGGAGGTCATCACAACATGAGGAACAGTATTAAAAGGTCACAGTATTAAGAAGGTTGAGAACCATTGCCCTAAGATGAAACACATGAAAAGCCAGAAGGCAGATCATGATCCTTTGACAGTATAATAACACCAAGTTGTCAAGTTATTAAGTGACTTTAAAATGCCTCTTTAACTTTTCAAGATTATGTCAGGTACCTGTCCTGTCCTTTGTACTTTTACTACATTGGACAACAGCAGGTCAGAAATTGGTCTTATGTGTCATTCTTGTAAAACTGCATACAAAACAAACTATTCATTAGGATCTTAATGGAGATGCTATGAAATGGAAGTTCTCTGGACAAATAAGTGGAAAATGTTATGATATACATATATATATCAAATATTTACATTATGATTCATAACAGTAACAAAATTACAGATACACACACATGTGCATGTGTGCATGTGTATATACACCCCAAGGATATAACCGTACTTTTTAATTATTAAATACTTATTTATTAATAACTATATACACTTATAACAAATACACTTACTTAACTACTATTCCTATAAATTCCTACAACCCCTATGAATTCCTACAACCCCTAAGACCTAGCCACTAACCCTACTGATAACTATTACAACTATTTTCATAAGGATACAGTCTCTGGGGCAGGTCCTCAGTTGTCAGGAACACAGTCTCTGGGGTAGACCCTTTAATGCATTTAGCAGTCCTTTTTCTGGAATATCTCAGATGCAGGTTCGTCAGGGTAAATTGGGTATTACAGTCTCACCTTAAATAAGGCTTGAGGCTTTATTCTCTCTGGGAGACCTCAGCCATCTGTAGGCCAACTTATCTCCTTCGAATAAGCAATTCTGCCGTTCTTCCTGAGTCTTTAAAGCTGGCCACAGTACTGTTCAGGCCGCTGTTCAGACAGCTCAAACCCCTCTAGGCAAAAGTTGAGCCACAGGGTTTAGTCCTTGGCCTTTTGCTGTCTTGCTGAGGCTTTATCTGCTCACCAGCTTCTTTCTGCCTCAGGGATATCTGGCCATAAGTCCACCAGCACTATCTTCATCAGAGGATACAAACTACTCATTGTCTTTTTTAGCGTGAGGACTCGCTAGCATCGGCTCTCTAGCATGGAGCCCCTAGCACTCCCTCTCCTGGGCTCATCCACTTGTCCTTAAATAAGATCGCTTCTTGTTCCACCTGCTTCAGCTTAATTTGGGCTCTGCCCACTTAGCAGCTGAAAACAATGCCAGGTCATAAAATATTTCCTTGTTTAACCTGGCTTCAACCTTGTTTTTCAGTCCATGGAGACTCCCCTCTTTTCACATGAATTCATCCGTAAGCTGATAAGCTAATCGCTCACAACCAAGTTTATCTTCATACCCCAGATTAAGAGACTGTATCAGAAACCTAGATATTTACTAAATCTAATTTATATTAATCTATCTCCCTACACAAGGATGCTTGGGATCTATTATGAATGAAGATCAATACAACTTCACAGCAGATTAGGATTTAACACCACAGTCTTTACTTTTGTAAGTGCATGAGTGGTGGCTGTACTCCCATGATAGAAAATGAGGGAAAGAGTCGATTGTGAGAAGGAAATGGGTTTAGCCTGTGGGGTTTCTAAAAAGAGCTATAATCAAGACCACCTTATGTGGCTGTTGTTTAGTTTCTCTGCTCTGCTACATTGTAAAATAAACAGTTCATGTAAAGGATGTCACACTAATGATTCTGTCTGAATCATTTATCCTCAAACCTATTCCTATGGCATCTTAACTGATTAGCAGATATGCCAGACATAGACAGAAAGCAGCAATTTATAAAACAAAGTTATCTTTTTTTTAATAATTTATTTTTTATTTCTTCAAGTTACATCTCAATCACAATCCCCTCCCTAATCCCTCCTCCAGTCCCACCCTTCCACCCTCCTCCCCCTCAGCCTCACCATCCTCT
>CAJQZJ010032781.1:0-30805 GCA_907164525.1 Lophiomys imhausi
CCCTGCTCTACAACAAATGTCTGTCAGAGAAACAGGACCCAAAGGCTTAAGATTGATGCTGGAATGTATGGAGAGAAAATGGGAACTGTCCAGGCAGTCATTGGTATGTTCTTTCTTAGTTTTGGAAGCTGCAGGCCCTGCACTTCCTATATAAGCAAATATATTTATCCCTCTCAGGTCTCTGAGATGGTTGAAGAATAGACAGCTAGAGTCTCATAGTTAAATTTTGAACTGTTTAGGAATCAAGAGGGTGTTATAGATCTAAGAAGATACTCTTAAAAGTGTGTTGCAAGTTAGTATGAATGTTGAGTCACATATAGACCTTTAAACTCATGGAGTTGTTTAGATAGTAGAATGTTAAAGTCTGGGGCCAAATATGTATAAACTGGACATTGGGAAGGTATACTGGGCCAATTTACTCTCATAAATGTGGCATATTTATATCTATTGTTTTGTATAATATTTACTGTTATAAGAGAAGGAACCATCTGTTGGACTGAAAGGGGAAACTTCTGGGGGGAAGAGGGTGGAAGGGTGGGATAGGAAGGGGGAATAGGGAGGGGTTTGTTACTGAGATGTAACATGAAGAAAAAAAAATAAAGTATTTAAAAAAGAAAGTGCTATAATCACGTGTGAAAGACACCTCTGACCTGGTAAATAATAGAAGAGATGACCCTAAATCAAGTGATTCCAGATTCTCTGGGATCCAGTCTCATCTCTGTTGCTAAAATAAAAATATCTGGACAAAAAGCAACTGAGGGGTAAAGGTGGTTTATTTTAGCTCACAATTCCAGGTTACAGTCCATTATTGTGTGGAATTCAAGGCAGGAGCTTCAAACAGCTCATCCATTGTCAGGAGTGGAGAGAAATGGATGCACAAAGGCCCATTTGCTTTCTTTTGGTGAAGTCAATTTCTGTACATTTATATAGTCATGACACCTTGCCTAGGGGATGGCACCGCCCTAGATGGCCTTACAGCTATGCATGATTATAGCCAGCACTACTTGGACTTAGTGGGGTGTGTGCGTACATGTGTTCATGTGTGTGCATGTATATACATACGTATGTGTGTGTTGGAGGAAATGTTGCAGAAGTCTAAGTGTTGGAGGGGTGAAATGTAAGATGATGATTGGAATACATTGTATATATGTGTAAATTTTTCAAAGAATAAATTTTAAAAGTGTTTTAAGTTCCAGATTCTAAAGATTTAATGTGCAAGGAACAGTTTAAAATTTTCATCAGTAATGCTTTATTGATAACAGGTTGAACTGATGATGTTCAGTTTATATTGGATTAAGTAAAATGTATTGCTAAAAATTTTTTTAAAGAAAATGAAAACTGGAGCCTTGAAAGAGAACTAAGTCTTGAGAAAACTGAGTCATAAAATGTGTGTCAAGAACGGAGAGAAACTCTAAAAAGGAGATCCTTAGATCTGTCAGGAGCACAGCACTGTTACTGTGGTCATAATATCATCTCACGCAGGCGTGGTCATAATATCATCTCACGCATGCATAGCAACAAATGGCACACGCTATGGAATGCTTTACTTGTGATTTTGTCTATGTTGTCTTGCTCTAGGTGTGCTGGAAATTGTCATTTACTTCACGTTACAGATGTAGACAATGAGGTACATGGAGACCAAGGACAATGTCCACAGTGACAGAGTTGATGAAATGGTCCCTCTGAAGTGTACTCACTGCCCTTTTAAAGGTAGCCAAACTGACTCCAGGGTCCAATGGTGCTAGACAAACTCCAATAAGAAGCCTCTAAAATGTTTCCTGGCTGAGCCAGCTTCCATGTACTTCAATACCAGGTTTTGACTCACTGCCAGCTTCTCTTATTTGAACTACTGGTCTGGCTTCCTGCAATAGATACTTTTAGGGGTGTCTGCATACCCCTTTATCTAGGCACAGAGTCCCTGTGTCACAGTGCACAGGATCAGGTCTCCAATGCTGCCTTTTCCTTTTGCCTGTTTCCAGGATGTGGGCAACTGGGTCTGGTTTCAACACAGGGATGAGTCGGGCTGGGCACATTCTCTATCACAGGAGTGTAACAGTAGATAGAGTGATTAGAATATGGGTCCTATAAAATATAAACCTTAAAGATGAGAGATTTATACAAATCTGGAATTTGGAGCTAGCGAGATGGCTCACCAAGTAAAGACACTTGCTGCCAGCTACACCTAATGACCTGAGATTGATTTCCAGAACTCATATGTTGGAAGAAGAAAATCAACTGCAGAATGTTGTCCTTGGCAGGTCTCAAGCACAAGGTATGTGCCTCCCCACCACCATGTAGAAATAAATATGAAAGTAAATAAACAAGTAAATGTATTGATTATTTTAAAAAGAGAGAATGTCCTTTGGAAAGAAAGAACTGAAGGGAATGAAGACAGAATAGCAGGGCTGGGAAACTGTTCATCTTTGAGCCCCACTATGTAGACCCACCTAAGAACTAGGTTGAGATTCATGAGGTATATGGCAAAGCTTGCTGAGTTTTGACCTGTTTGTGTGTGATGCTGAAATCTTAGGCATTTCATTGTTTCACTAAGTGATATCTTCATACATCCTTCCCCCCCCCCTTTTAATTAGTTCAAATTGGAAAAGCAAAATTCAGGAAATCCAAAGAATTTCAAGGAAGAGGGATTACCTTAAATTCTCATTAAGAAAATTAAGTTTTCTAAGATATAGACAGACTGATTTCCATAGTGGTTGTACAAGTTCGCACTCCCGCCAGCAATGGAGGAGTGTTCCCCTTTCTCCATAACCTTGCCAGCATGTGCTGCCATTTGAGTTTTTGATCGTAGCCATTCTGACAGTTGTGAGATGGAATCTCAGAGTTGTCTTGAGTTACATTTCTCTGATGATTAAGGATGATTAAGGATGTTGAGCATTTCTTCAAATGTCTCACTGCCATTGGAGATTCCTTTGTGAATTCTCAGTTTAGCTCTGTTTCCTATTTTTTGTTGGATTATTTGGTTTCTTGGTGTTTAATTTCTTGAGTTCTTTATAAATTTTGGATATTAGCTCTCTGTCTGAAGTGGGGTTGGGAAAGATCTTTTCCCAATCTGTAGATTGTCATTTTGTTCTAGTGACAGTGTCCTTTGCCTTACAGAAGCTTGTCAGTTTCATGAGATCCCATTTATTGATTATTGCTTTACCTCAAGACCCAGCCATACCACTTCTGGGTATCCACCCAAATGATTCCTCACCAAACCACAAGGACATATCCTCATCTATGTTCATAGCATCCTTATTTGTAATAGTTAGAAACTGGAAACAACCCAGATGTCCCTCAACTGACCAATGAATAAAAAAAAATTGTGGTATATTTATACAATGGAATACTACTCAGCTATCAGAAACAAGGAAATCAAGCAATTCACAGACAAATGGATGGAACTAGAAAAGTTCATCCTGAGTGAGCTAACCCAGACTCAGAAAGATGCACATGGCATTTACTCACTTATAACTGGACATATAGTACAGGATAACTATCCTACAATGAATACACCAAAAGGATCAGGAACATAGACTTTGTTACCTATTAAGGGGAAAATTTGCCCTAGGAGTGCTATCATGTTGGCCCCCAGTGAAAAAGGAAGCTTTTAGCTCTCACATGACTGTTGAACTGAGAGGGGCTGATATCTAGGGACACTCCACATCTGAGGAGTGTAAAGGGTGGGAGAGGGAGGAGAGGATGGGAGGGTGGAACTTGGAGGGGTGGAATGAGGGCAGTATAATGGAGATGGAGATGTAACTTGAAGCAATAAATAAACAACAACAACAAAGTCTCCCAACAAAAAAAAAAAAGAAAGAAAGAAAAAAAGCCCAGGGTTAGATGGTACAGAATTTAGTATAGAATTCTACCAGATTTTCAAAGAAGAGCTAATATCAATACTTCTAAAATTATTCCACAAAATAGTAACAAAAGGAATATTGCCAAATTTATTTTATGAGGCCACAATCACTCTGATACCTAAATCATACAAAGACTCAACAAAAAAAGAGAATTTCAGACAAATCTGCCTTATGATCATTGCTTCAAAAATACTCAATAAAATACTCTCAAACAAAATCCAAGAAAATATCAAAAACATCATCTAACATGATGAAGTAGTTTTCATCCCAGAGATGCAGATATGGTTCAACATAGGAAAATCCATCAGTGTAATCCACCATATAAACAAATTAAAAGAAAAAAACACATGATCTTATCATTAGATACTGAAAAAAGAACTTTGGCAAAATCAAACACCCCTCCATGATAAAAGTATTGGAGAGATCAGGAATACAAAAGCACATACCTAAACACAATAAAGGCAATATACAACAAGCTGATAGCCAACATCAAATTAAATGGAGAGAAACTTAAAGCAATTCCACTAAAATCAGAGACAAGATGAGGCTGTCCACTCTCTCCTTTAACAATTCAATACAGTTCTTGATGTTTTAGTTAGAGCAATAAGACAACTAATGGAGATCAAGGCAATACAAATTGGAAAGGAAGAAGTCAAAGTATCTCTGTTTACAAATGATATGATAGTATACATAAGTGACTCCCAAAATTCTACTGGGAACTTCTATAGCTGATAAACACCTTCAGCAAAATGGCTGGATACAAAATTAACTATAAAAACTCAGTAGCCTTCCTATATACAAATGATAAATGGGCTAAGAAATAAATTAGGGAAACAACAAACCACTCTTCATAATAGCCACAAATAATATAAAATATCTTGATGGAACTCTAACCAAGCAAGTGAAAGACCTGTATGATGAGAATTTCAAATCTTTTTTCAATGTTTATTTATTACTTCAAGTTACATCTCCATCTCAATCCCTATTTAAACCCCTCCCAGTCACACCCTCCCACCCTCTACCCCCTCTCCCTTCTGTCCTACTCCTCCAGAGGGAGTGGGGTGTCCTTACATATCAGTCCCCTGCCCCAATTCAGCAGTCATATGAGGGCTAAGAGCTTCCGCATATACTGGGGGCCTACAAGGCAGCACCACTAGGACAAAGTGTCCTATTAACAGTTAACGAAGTCTATCTTCTTGTTCCTTTTGGTGCACTGGTTATAGTATAGTTATCCTGTACTATATGGCTAAAATCCAATTATAAGTGAATAGATGCCATGTGCATCCTTCTGAGTCTGGGTTAGCTCACTCAAGATGAGCTTTTCTAGTTCCATCCATTTACCTGCAAATTGCATGATTTCATTGTTTGTGATGACTGAGTAGTATTCCATTGTGTAGATGTACCACAGTTTTTTTTTTTTTTTATCCATTCCTCAGTTGAGGGGCATCTGGGTTGTTTCCAGTTTCTAGCTATTACAAATAAGGCTGCTATGAACATAGATGAGGAAACTTCCTTGTGGTTTGGTGAGGAATCATTTGGATGTATACCTAGGAGTGTTATGGCTGGGTCTTGAGGTAGAGCTAATCCACATTTTCTAAGATATCGCCACACTGATTTCCATAGTGATTGCACAAGTTTGTACTCCCACCAGCAATGGAGGAGTGTTCCCCTTTCTCAACAATCTCACCAGCATGTGCTGTCATTTGAGTTTTTGATCTTAGTCATTCTGACAGGTATGAGATGGAATCCCAGAGTCAACTTGAGTTGCATTTCTCTGATGATCAAGGATGCTGAGCATTTCTTCAAGTGTCTCTCAGCCATTAGAGATTTAGGCAATCCTACCAAAAGCAATATACAGATTCAATGCAATTCCAATCAAAATACCAACACAATTCTTTTCAGACCTGGAAAAAGCAATTCTCAATTTCATATGGAATAACAAAAAAACAAGAATAGCTAAATCTATCTTGTACAATAAAAAAAAAAAAAAACATCAGGAGGCATCACCATCCCAGATTTCAAGCTATACTACAAAGCAATAGTCATAAAAATAGCATGGTACAGGTATAAAAACAGACCAGTGGATCAATGGAATCAAATTGAAGACCCAGAAATGAACTCACACACCTATGGTCACTTAATTTTAGACAAAGAAGCCAAAACCGTACAATGGAAAAAGGACAGCATTTTCAACAAATGGTGCTGATCCAACTGGATTTCGACATGTAAAAGAATGCAAAGAGACCCATAATTATCCCTCTGCACAAAACTTATGTCCAAGTGGATCAAAGACCTTAACATAAGGCCTGACACACTAAATCTAACGAAAGAGAAAGTAGGGAAAAGCCTCAAACTCGTTGGCACAGGTGACAACTTCCTGACACTTGATTTTTGACAGAGAAGCCAAAACTACACAATGGAAAAATGAAAGCACCTTCAGCAAATACTGCTGGTATAACTGGATGTATAAATATAGAATAATGCAAATATATCTATCACCCTGCACAAAACTCAAGTCCAAGTCAATCAAAGACCTCAACATAAAACAGGATACACTAAATCTGATAGAAGAGAAAATTGGGAATAACCTTGAATGCATTGGCATAGGAGATAACTTCCTAAATTAAACATCAACAACTCGGGACTAAGATCAATATTGAGGGCTGGAGAGATGGCTTAGTTGTTAAGACCAGTGGATGCTCTTCCAAAGTACTTGGGTGTTGGAGAAAGGTCTTATGCATGGTTTTCAGATGCAGATTTCAATGCTCTGAGATCTGGTTATCACCCTATCTGAGACATTCTCTAATTGGATAATAAAAGTTGCTTATGGCCAATTAGCTGGGCAGAGAAAGAACAGGAAGGCAGGACTTCCTGGGAGGAAGAAAGACTTTCTGGGAAGAGACAAAGGAAGCTCCTCTTTTTCTCCAAGGGACATGGAAGGAGACGGATATGTCTGTGGACTCAGAAGCTACAGCAAGCCATGTGGCTGGTTGGGACTAAGTGTTCGGGTTAACTTAGATGAGCTAGATGAGAGTCTGCCCAGCTAAGGCCAAAGTTTTGAAACATTAAAAGGTCTTGGTGTATTTATTTTATGGGCATAACAACTGCCCTGGGTCTCAGTCCTTTTAACCTGGAGACATATGTCCCTGGGCCTAATAGAACATTTTGGTGCTCTAACTTGTAGCAAAACCCTACAGACAGATAAATCACTCCAGCGTCGAAAAACTGAGCAGCTATCAGATTTGGTAGGTCAACTGGAAAATCCTCAAGGAGAAAGTTAAAGATGGGAATTACTGTATTATAAGGTTTCAGGACCCTGTATAGTGCTATGCTAGATGGCTTGAAAATAGAAGCAGAAAATGAAAGGATAACTGGTTTAGCAGAAGTTGGCATATTAGTTCTGATTATCATTATAATTTTGATATTTTATACTTTATTCTCAATTCCCATAATGACTTTCTATATCTGCTCAAAGAATAAACCTTTAAAGATACAGGAAAAAGAAAAACATGAAAAATGGATTAATAAGATATAAGTCTTAGAAGGGAAATTAGAAAGACTTTAAAACGATAACAAGAAAAATTCTCAGACTCAGACAGAGGAATTTAGACAAGCCTTAGAAAGACCTATAAATGAGAATAATGAAAATTCTCAGACACTGACAGAGGACTTAGACAGAGCCTACAATGCATCTGCATGATGAATCTGAAAGGTGGCAGCCCAAGATTGTTAGAAAACCAACCTTAGTTTATCCAGTTACTAAAGAAGTCCTACCAGGTGATGATAGGCACCCCATAGGTTATAATGAAAATACATGGAATCCTATAGATATATTGGATTTGAGGAAATTTAAGGAAGTGATTGTCTCCTATGGAATGAATTCATCCTATATGAAACAAATCCTAAATTCATGTGCAATTCAGAACAGAATTATCCCTCAAGACTGGAAATATTTGGCAACAGCTATAATGGAACCTAGTTATTTGTTACAATGGTGAACTTGGTGAAAAGAAGAAGCTAAGGGTATAGAACAATGAAATCAGAACACAGGTATTAATATTTTCCAGGATAAATTGCTAGGTGAAGTTATATACATTGATTTAAAAAAGCAGCTTGATTTTTAGATACACCTTGGCTCTATGCCATTTAGCATCATTAGCAGCTTTAAATGCTTGGGATAAGGTTGAAGAATAAGGAAAGAGGTCTGAGTCATTTACTAAAATTATACAAGGGCCAAGAAAAGACTTCACTGAATTTTCGCAAAGATTGACTTCAGCTGTAGATAGAAAAGTATCAAATACAGAAGCCAGAAAAGTATCAAATACAGAAGCCAAAAAAGTTTCACTAATTGAAACTTTGGCTTTTGAAAATGCTAATACAGAATGCAAAAGGGTGATTAGACCAACAAGGGCAGGATCACTACCAATAGAAGAAAGGATTAGAGATATAGCTGATATTGAATCTCACAGTTATGGTGCTAATCTAATAGGAGAAGTAATTTCTAAAAGTCTTAAGAAAATTCAAAATTGCAGATGTTTCAATTGTGGTAAGCAAGGTCATGTGAAAAGGGATTGTAAACAAGGCACTCCTAGAAACAATATTTTTTTTCCTAGAAATAATCCTAAAAGAAGGTCTCAGCCTTCTGGAATATGCAGAATGTGTGCCAAGGGGTGACACTGGACTAATGAATGTAGATCAACAAGTGATAGGCAAGATAATTCTTTCTCATTGGGAAATGCCCAAGGGGGCTTCCAGCAGGCCCCAATATCAAATTTAATTCAAACATTCCCTACCAGCATAGGAGAAACTCAAAACAAAGAGCAATTAAAAGATTTAATGCCTGTTGTTAAAAACAACACTCTTCTAGATGTAATCAAGGACAGAACAGCTTCAATAAATAGTACAAAAACTTTCAAGATAAAGATTAGATTTAAATAGGAGAGATCTAGCCGGGTGGTGGTGGCGCACGCCTTTAATCCCAGCACTTGGGAGGCAGAGGCAGGCGGATCTTTGCGAGTTCGAGGCCAGCCTGGTCTACAAAGTGAGTCCAGGACAGCCAGGGCTACACAGAGAAACCCTGTCTCGAAAAACCAAAAAAATAAATAAATAAATAAACAAACAAACAAACAAACAAATAAATAAATAAATAAATAAATAAATAAATAAATAGGAGAGGTCTCCTGAATAGATACAGGCAATAGTTCATCAGACAGCTTGGTCATTCAGTTCAAACTAACATATACAGACTAAAGTTTTCTTCTTAAATAAATAGGATATTTTTGTTGTTTGGTATTAAAAAACCAGTTAAAAGATTTTAAATGTTTTAAGTAAATTAAGGGCTACTATAGTTCATACTTGTTTTTTAAATTTCTAAGAATTGAAGTAATTTAGAGCTAAGATGAATATTTGAGCAGAGCGGTGGTAGTCCATTCCTTTAATCCCAGCAAGGAGAGGCAGATCACTATAAAGTTAGTTATTTCTAAATTGTAGAGTTACAATGAACAGGGTGGTGATGGTTCACACCCTTAATTCCAGCACTTGGGAGTCATATACTTTTAATCTAGTACTCAGGAGACAGAAGCATGCAGATTTCTGAGTTCAAGGCCAGTCTGATATGGACCAAGTTCCAAGTAGAGGAAAAACTTATATCCAAGTGTATGGACCTTTGATCCCAACACTTGGGGAGGCAGAGGCAGACACTTAGGATTTACAATGACTTAAATTTGAAGCCACTTACAAAAGGCAGGATGAAATTTAAAGTTATCATCCTTTGTGATCTCAAAATACATACACTTAAAGGTATATTTAGTTCCAAGTTTTCAAAAGAATTTTTTTTAATCTCAATTGAAAGATAATACTTTTTCTATTGCCAAAAACCAATTTGCCCTAGAAAAGATATAACCTGATAAAAAGGGAAAACCCCAGGCAGGGTTCTATTCTTATCTTTCCAGGAGAATATAAGCATCCAACTAAGGAGATTGGAGATCATTAGAAAACTGAAACTTCTGAAGAAAAGGGAGCACACACCAAAGAAGACAAAACAGGTAGCCCATATTATCCAGCCTCGAAGACTGCCTCAATAGCTGTTTCCTCAAAAATCTACATCCACAACAACTTCAAAACAGCTAACTAAGATGGTCCAGCATCACAGACTGTTCCAGCCAGGACTTCAATAAAGCCCTGCACTTTCCCACACAAAGTTCAGCTGCAGACTACAAACTTCTCAGGATATTCAAATTGCCGAGCACATAGAGAATGAATAACAAATGTTACTAACAATTTGCTTAATCATTTTTCCATTTTTAATTGGTCCCCCCCCCAAAAGGTCTCCTATATCACAAATCAGCAGGAAGCATTTTAAGAGAATGATATCCTATTCCCAAAAGATGGAGTGGGTGATTTTTTTTTTTTTTGTCATTTGATGGATTATAGATGTTTTCTGTCTTTTAGGGGGATTGGCTACAAGTTGTTAAATTGCTTTGTTAAGCAAGGCATAGGAGGTTAGACTCAGGGATTTCTCTTTTCTTTTCTCTATTGTTCTTTCTCTTATATAGGGGAAAACACGAAAAGAAAAAAGGATGGATATAGACATGATATAGAAATAAATGATAAGAAAAAGGGGTGGACTATTGAATCTAATCATGTCTTTGTATATTGATACAAAATTAAGGTTATATTTAGTTACATTGGTATAGATCTTTGTATATTGATACAAAACTAAGGTTATATTTTGGTTAAAACATACTATCAACTCTTTTTAAGGTATTGTACCTATGTAATTCTTTTTTTCCTTGTCTTGTTCTTTTTTAATGTAAATTGTTTATTTATTTATGCATTTTAACCTTTTAACATCACATTCATAGCCCACTCCTCAAAGTCTACCCTGCCTACAAGTCATGGAGGGCTAAGGATGGAGCAGAGACTGAGGGAATGGCCGGCCAATGACTGGCCCAACTTGAGATCCAACCTATTGGAGCAAGTCAACCCCTGACACTATTAATGATGCTCCAATATGCTTGCACACAGGAGCATAGCATGACTGTCCTCTGAGAGGCTCCACCCAGCAAAGGATGGAAACAGATGCTGAGACCCTCAGCTAAACATTGGACAAGAGACGTAGAAGTCTTGTGGAAGAGTTGTATGAAGGACAGAGGCACTGGAAGAGGACAAGAACTACACAACAAGACCAACAGAGGAAACTCACCCAGGCCCATGAGGGCTCACAGAGATTAAACCATCAACCAAAGAATATGCATGGACTGAACCCAGGCCCCCTACACTCATGGAGCTGAGGGACAGTCTGGTCTTTATATGGGACCCCCTAGCAATTGGATTGGGGGCTATTCCTGATACCCACTCTGTTGCCTACTGTTGGATAACTTTTCCCAAGCTGGGCTGCATTGACTGGCTTCAGTGGAAGAAGATACATTAGTTATGTGACATGAAGTACTGGGGAGGGTTGGTGGGAGGTGTCCCTTAAATCTGGAGATTTGGAGAAAGGTCTCATGCATGGTTTTCAGATGCTGATTTCAATGCTCTAAGAATTTAAGAATTCCCTATGTAATTCTTAAAAATGAAATGTAAAGTTCTAGTCCTTTTGAAAGCTACTATCACAAACTGTTTAAGGTAATTAAGAAATGCAAGTTAATAGTCAATCAAACTTATGGTTCTGTTAGGTACTATTTTAGTTAATCACAGATGTTTTCTAGGTTAATCAGATATTAAGGTGCTAGAGACAAGCAACAGTTGTCACTCATTTAAATATATGTAGATAGAGATGAGCTTCAAAAACCTCAAGAGATCTGTAGAATATAGCATCTAAAGATGTTTTTATTAATTTAAGACTTTTTTGACATTCAGACATGTCAGCTCCTGACAGCACCCCCATTCTACTTCAAAATAGATGGTGAGCATCAAGGAATCTCCATTTGGAGGTAGCTGCATTAGTGGCAAGCCAGCCTCTGGGCAGTGAAAAAAAAAAAAAAGCCTTGCTTCAACTACAGACAGAATGGTGTCCAAAATGGACAAGATTTGGAAGCAGGTAAGTCGACGACCTAGCTCTGCCAAGACAGGATGGGAAAGTCCTTCATACTTCCTGTTTTACAATTAATGTCTGTCAGTGATACAGGGTCAAAAGACTGAAGATAGATACTCCAACACTATAGAGAGAAACTGGGGACTGTCCAGGCAGCCAGTTGTCTGTCATTTCTTAGTTTTGAAAGCTGCTTGATCTGTACTTCTTGCTTATTCAGATATATTTCTCTTTCTCGGGTCTCTGATGTGGTTGAAGACTAGATAGTTATAGTGTCACAGTAAGTTTTAAGTTGTTTAGGAATTAAAAGGATGTTTTATATCTAAGAAGATATTTTTAGGTTGGTAATGCAAGTTAGGATGGAAACTGAGTTAGACGTAGAACTTTAAACTCATCAAGATAGATCATAGAATATATTCCTAAGTTGTGAAATACATATTCACTGGACATTGGGAATGTATGTCATACCTTATAGTTTTCATAACTGTTTCATAATTGTTCTTATTATATGTAGTAAAAGGAAAAGAGCCTTTTATTGGACTAAACGGGGAGATTTGGAGAAAGGTCTCATGCACAGTTTTCAGATGCTAATTTCAATGCTTGGAGATCTGGTTACCACCCTATCTAAGGCATTCTCTGGTTCGCTAATAAAAGTGGCTGGTGGTCAAGTAGCTGGGTAGAGAAAGAACAGGAAGGTGAGACTTCCTGCAAGGAAGAAAGAAACTTTGGGAAGAGACAGAGGAAACTCTCTTTTCACCAGGAGATATGGAAGGAGACAGATGTGCCTGTGAGCTCAGAAGGTACAGCAAGCCACATGGCTGGTTGGGACTACGTAGTTGAACTAAGTTGTGTGGACTTAGGTGAACTAGTTGAGAGTCTGCCCAGCTAAGGCCAAAAGATTGAAACATTTAAAGGGCTTGGTATTTGTTTTATGGCTATAAGGTCACCCAGGGTCTTAGGTCTTTTCACCTGGAGACAGACGTCTCTGGGCCTATTACAGCACCTGAGTTCAAATCCCAGCACCCACATGGCAGTTCAAAACTGTCTGTAATGCCCAAATGGTGTGGCACACACATTTAATCCCAGTGCTCAGGAAGCAGGGGCAGGAGGAATCTCTGTGAGTTCAAGGACAGCCTTGTCTACAGAATGAGTTTCAGGAAAGCCAGCGCTACATACTGAAACCCTATTTGGAAAAAACAAACAAACAAAAAAGATCAATAATTAATAAATGAAACCCCATGAAACTCAAAATCTTCTGTAAGGCAAAGGACACCTCAAAAGGATAAAACGGCAGTTTACACAATGGGAAAAGATTGCCACCAACCCTACATCTGACAGAGAGCTGATATCCAAAAGAACTCAAGAAACTAACCATCAACAAACCAAATAATCTAATTAAAAATAGTTTGCAGATCTAAATAGAAAATTTTTGACAGAGGAATTTCTAATAGCCGAGAAGCACATAAAGAAATGTTTAACATCCTTAGTTATCAGTGAAATGCAAATCTATAGCTGGACTTTTGGCTACATTATTGAGTTATTTTCCTACCTCCCTACATCCTTACCACTTCCAACCCCCTAACACTAGATAGGAAAGAAAGAATGCTGGAGCGGAGAGGGGCCATCAATATTGTTCGACTACTTCTTGCTGATTAGGGGGTTGACTTCCTTTGGGTGAGTTTGATCTTCCTAGTCAGGGTATCTGCAATCAGCAATCCAGCAAAGCAGCAGGTGGAGGAAGGACAGCAGCATCGGGGGAGTAGCAGCCACCTCAGCCTCTCTTGGGGAGCTAGCATTTACGTACTCTCTCAAGAGTCCCCAGAATTCCAAATGTAAGCTATCTTTAGCTGGCAAAATATACCTCTGCCAGAGCACCAGACAAATTATAGTTAGCTGCTGTGGTCTGTCTAAAGCAGCCCCACATCCCACACCTGAAATTAAAACAACATGGTCACATAACATTTCTATGTTTTTTCAAAAATCAAAATTCTCACTATACAAATCAAAATGACTGAGATTTCTGCTTACACCTGTCAGAATGGCTAAGACCAAGAAGTTTATCCCTCTCAGGTCTCTGAGGTGGTTGAAGAACAGATAGCTAGAGCCTCATAATTAAATTTTGAGTTGTTTAGGAATCAAGAGAGTGTTATAGATCTAAGAAGATGCTTTTAAAATTGTGTTGCAAGTTAGTATGAATGTTGAGTCAGATATAGAACTTTAAACTCATGGAGATGGTTAGATAGTAGAATGTTAAAGTCAGGTACCAAATACATATGGACTGGACAATGGAAATGTATGCTAAGCCATATAACCCTCATAACTGTGGCCTAACTACCTCTGTTGTTTTGTATTGTATTTATTATTAAAAGAGAAAGAGCCATTTGTTGGACTGAAAGGGGAAACTGTAGGAGGAAATAAGATATACCTTAAACTTTAAAAAAAGGGGAAGGGGATGGGGGGTTGAGGGTGGGAGGGTGGGACTGGAGAGGGGAATAGGGAGGAGACTGCGATTGAGATGTAACTTGAAGAAATAAAAAATAAAGAAAACAAAGAAAAAAACAAAAAAAATCAATATCATTAAAAAAAAAAAAAGTCAAGTGATTGCTCATGTTGGTGAGGATGTGGAGCAGGGGAGATTCCTCCATTGCTGGTGGGAGTGCAAACTTGTACAACCACTTTGGAAATCCATTTGGTAGTTTCTCAGAATACTGAGACTTGTTCTACCTCAAGAGCCAGCTATACCACTCCTGACCAACTACCTAAAAGATGCTCCACCATACCGTAAGGACACTTGCTCAACTATGTTCATAGCAGCTTTATTCATCATAGCCAGAAACTGAAAACAACCTAGATGTCCCTTAACTGAAGAATGGATAAAGAAAATGTGGCACAGTTACACAATGGAATGCCACTCAACTATTATAAACAAGGTCGTCATGAAATTTGCAGCAAGGGAGGAGGAAGGCAATTCCAAAAGCATCCCAGAAGCCTGCATTACAGAACCCTGCATCCCAGAAGAAGCATGCATCCCAGAAGCATGTATCCCAAAAGCATGCATTTGATAGAGGTGAGATTTGGAATGGCATGGAGCCATGCTTCAGCATCTAATGGCAGTACCCCATGCAGAAAAGTAGGCAGATTCTAGGAACCTACCTCAGGCTTAAACATGACCCCATACTACACAGGAAATATAAATGGAAATGCCCAACTCTTCTAGCACTGACTTCTACTGAGTACAGAGACACCTAACCTTATCTGGGTAACTACCTAAATACATGGGATGCTAAGCCATCCTGTATTGTGCCAAGAATGTCAAATATCCTGGTTTAAGAAAGATTTTTCTAATCATGGGGGTTGTTTGCAAATACTCCATATTAACATTTAAAATAACTTGCTCTACATGGGCACAAAGCATAAGTAAATCAATTATAACCTTAAAAGTAGAACCAGATGTTAAGACTCTATTGCTGAAGGCACCATATGCTGGAACTACAGCATTCAGATAAATCAAACTGAAACAAAGCTGGAAGCCTCCACCACTCAGTGACAGAAGGGGCTATGAAGGCTGATGGGAGAGAAAAAACATGAATAGTTTCATCCAACTGTGAATCCTGCATACTTCAATACCAACTTGCCAATCAAGATGTTCCCACTGGGGCACCCTGGCATAATTGTCTTCAGGGTAACCAACCACCTTTTGATTGGATTTGAGGATTGAGTACCACAGGAAGAAATTCATACCTGGTATTATAAAACTCAGCAAAACAGGCTCTAGGGAAAACTTATTACTGATACTAAGCTAGCTGGACATATAGCCAAGTATATGAATATAAATATTTATAAGTTTAGACTATGCCATATGCCCTGCTAGAGAACCTTCTTTTTTGCAATGGGTGATCATTAATACAGAGACTCACACTGATGAAAATACAAAGAGTAAATGAGTATTAAGTTCTCAGTCCTAAAGAGGACATCTACACTACCATTTCAAGACCCAAAGAATCCCACAGAAAAAGAGGCAGCAAGACTGTAGAAACTAAGAATGGAGGAGCAGCCTATAAAGTGCTGTCCCCTGGACATGACATAGCTGTGCCACCATGAACACACAGCATCTGTGGCTATGTATGGAAGACCTGCACAAAACAGTAGGACATGAAAGTAGAAGGGAGCTAGTTGGGAACACGGGCTTTATATAGATAGGAGTGAGATAAAAGAGAGTAGTGGAGTGAAAATAATGTTCACACTATATTGTGTACATATATATAATGTCAACAATTAAAGAAAAACCTATTACACTATAAAATTAATAAGTAACAGACCTAAAACATAGCTCTGTACTTCCCGAAGGAAGCAACCTTTACCTCCATGTGGACTGCAAGAGGAAACACACACAAAGCACACAGATTACTTCTAAACAGACTGATTTTATAGGCAGGACTGATAATGAATATCTAGGGTCATGGAAAATGAAGTTTTGAAAAACTGACTTTTTGACCACTGTGACAATGCAGTGAATTTGACCCATAGAAGAGCCATGAATTATTGGATAATCACACATTCTCTCATAATAAATAAAATTCTGGACCAATGTTGATTTCAAAAGAGAGTCTGGAAAGCAAGAAAGAGTACAAATTGAGCTTGAACAGAGACAGACAAGTCCAAGATCCAGGTTCTGGGGAATTAAGATTTCTGCTGAGTTCCTTGCCCCTGGCTTGAAGATGGCTGAACACTTTGGTGTTCTAATATTCTTTTCTAGTCATATTTATGCTTTATTGTTCAACAAAGCACTAGAAATAATGCCTGTGACACTAATTATATTGGAGAAATCTGTCACTCCTCCAGCTTCACAGGTTACACACCTCACTATCACACAGACCTGCAAGCAGATTCCACCTGCTTGAAAAGTACAGTGACTGGGCTACAACCAGCACTCTGAAGGTTCTCCGAAATGAGTGCTTTGGAGGTTGTTCTATGGAGATGAGGTTATGAAAAGGGATTCCCCTCGGTAGGATTAATGACCTCATAAAAAATGCAATATCTTTGCCACTAAAGACAGAAAGACAACAGCCATCTTCAAGCCAGAAGCAAGGCACTCAGTAGGAATCTTAATTCACCAGAATCTGAATCTTGGACTTGCCTGTCTCTGGAGAAATGTATGTCTACCATTTCCCTCATCCAATCTTTGGCATTATGTAACAGCAATGTAAGGAGATGGAGGTGTACATAAACTCAAGCTTGCTGACAATTACAATAAATATGTTCATGAAATAAAAACGTCATAGCAGATAAGATCTAACTATAAGCTACACATAGTTGTTCCTTAAAAAAATGATTTCTCTTCTTTCACATTTTTGTGCTAAGGACTCTGGTCAATTTTAATTTCATACCTACACCATCTACTCTGTCTTCTGCTATCTTGCCTGTGAGAATTTATGGAAATGATCATCCTTATGATTCCTTTCTGGAAGTTTTTCAGCCTCTAAAATGACCTAAAGTGTTTCTACATATTAGCTACAAGAGTTCTTGAACTTGGAAAGTTGGTTAGTCTCCAACACTCCTCATTGATGGAGACTCCTTAAAATATAGATGGATTCTGACCAAACTCTTTCCTGACATGTTGATTCTATCCAATCAACATGTAGAACTTTTAGTTTCCAACAGCACAAACACCTATAAGAAAAAAAAATGCAAGGTAGAAGCAAGAATATACAATGTGTACTTAACAAGAAAGAACTAAGTGGCAGAGGAAAACTGGGAGCCTGTGACGGAAGGATGGTCCCCACTTAGCTGTAAAATCAGGAAGATCATCACAAAGAGGTGGCTTTCAAGGGAGCTGTAGCACAGCGGCTTTATTATTATATTGTACACTCTAATGTATTTTACTATACTTAATTCTTCTACCTCCCTTCCACACCCCAACACTAGGTGGGAAAGAAGGACAAGTAAAGGGGAAACAGATGCAGTTCTCTTTGAGCTACTTCCTGATGATTAGGGTCCTCGTTGGGTTCTTTGGAGGCAATACCAATCTCAGTAGTCACAATATCCAGGAAGTCCGGCAAACCAGAAACCAGGAAACAGCAGCAGGAAGAACCAACAGCAGTTTGGGGAAAGCACACAGCACCAACCTCTTTCCTTTTTTTTAGCCCCCTTTCTCAGGTATCTGGATTTTTATCCTTCTCTCCAGTCCTCAGAGTTAACTTGCTCAGCTGGCTAAGCTATGCCCCTGCTAGCTTATGAGGCAGTTAATTGTTTACACCTACAGTCTTCACTGAAGCAGCTTCACACCTGAGATTAAGCAAAAACATTCTCACAGCTGTTTTTTTTTAAATAAACAAAACTCTTCCCAGAGGGAACACTGAAGAATGATGAAAGCTGGGTCCATGTGTGGAAGAAGTGCAAATTAGGAGGAGCAACTCCATGTGTCAAGGAAATAAGGAGCAGGAAACAGTTATGGTTCAAGACAATTTCAGTTGAAACCTCCTTCAGATCAAATTATCTTACCTTCCTATCTGATGGTGATTTTGCTCTCAAATGTCATGAGAGGAAACGTGTGATGCACATTTATATGTCACACATCACTGTCAGGAAATCTGTTCCAGAACATAAGGAACTTCAGAAAATAATTGCTTTTGAACTTCAGAGTGAAATTGGCACTAACCTGTCTCCAGTTCTGTGCTTCTCAATGTCACTGACACATGCTCAAAATGGGGAAACACACAGGCCTAGACCATTGCTCAGAAAGATTATCTTACTCACTCTTCCATTGTTAATATGACTACACCTTCATATAGTAAAGAATTCTCTTAGTGATATATTTAAAATGTCTTAAAATAGTGTTCTTCATTGGGTTTTTATTTGTTATTTATTTGTTTTTCTATTTATTTTGTCTCATATAGCTAATGATTGGTCTCAAATTCACTATGTGTCCAAGGATAATCTCCTGCCTCCACCCCCTAAGTGTTGAGATTACAGATGTGAACTAATCTTTCCAACAAACGTCGTGCTGGGGATCAAATCTGGGGCTTTGTGAATGCCAGGCAGAAGTCTACCCAGTTGGCTGTGTCTCAACCTCTATTATTTATTTAGTTTTTTGAAGTTAAAAAATTAATTATGCACACATGTGTGTATCTTGTTTGCGTTTGTGCACATGTGAGTGTAGGCACCTGTAGAGTCCAGAAGACAGTGTGGGATCCCTAGAGCTGGAGTGAGAGGTGTTTGTGAGCTGCCTGAAGCAGGTGCTGGGAACTGAACTAAAGTCCTCTGCCCGTGCAAGGCACATTCTTAATGGTAAAGCCCTCTCTCCAGCCCCTGTGGTTTTTGTTTTGTTTTGTTTCTTAAGGGAATATTAAAACTCTTCAGAGTTCTGGAGGCACCAAAGAGGATGTTCTTCTCACTGAAGTTTAACCACAGTGAGATGTTCTTCTCACTACAGTGGTTCAATTGAAGGGAGCCTGCACATTGTGGGAGCTATGCTCTATAAGTTACCATGACAGCAGTGTCCTTTCTGATGGTATGCTGTTTTTATACAAACAAAGTAATTTAAGTATTTTAGTGTAATCATGAATTCTCTTCAGCTAAATTGGTTTTTAAAATAAGTGTCAGAATGTATTAAATCTTTTTTCATATCCCAATTAAATATAACATGCTCACCATTACAAAATAAAGACCTTCCTTTTTATTAACTAAGGAAAATAGCTAAGTTTTCAGGGAAAGAAAAAAATTACTAAAAAACTTTAAAGTTTAAACTAGGTCAATCAATGACCAAGTTGCCAGGTCAGGTTTCCCCATCTTTAACCATGGTGACACACTTTCAGTCTTGGTTCTGAGTCCCCAGGTTAGCACTCACAGGTAAACTATCATGTTTCCTTGGCAGGGATTCAGTCACTAGGATACTATTTACTTACATTTAAAGGATTCCTGTGAGATGGTTTGATGGGTAAAGGCATATGACACAAAGTTTGACAGCCTCGGTTCAATACCCAGAATCCACATTGTGGAAGGAGAGAATCCACTCCTGCAAGTTATCCTTGACCTCCACCACTGAGAGCCAGGCTGGTCCCAGCTTTCTCAAAGGCTCTGATGAAAGGAGAAAAAACCTAGTTATGGGTCCTAGCCCAAAGGGTAGACTCAGCAAGATCCAGCCTGGGGCTGGGGCCAGGGCCTTGAAGGAGTTAACATTTTGGTTCATGGGACCTGACTTCCCCTGCCTCCTGAAGAGACTAAAGTTACCAATCTGAAGACTGTTGTGTGCTCCGTCTGGACTCCCTCTGGGTGCACTTGAGATGACCTAAGTTCCCTTTGTGTAACATTGCTTGATTAGCTTCCTACTGACTTTGTCCCATTATGTGATAGTTTTCTGCTGATTCTGCTCAATTGTCCTGTGCAAATTGGACATAAGATGCCATTCTTAATAAATAAGCTTGCTTGGCATAAGCCATCAGCTCACGTAAGACCTGCTGGTCTTAACTTTCCTATCTTCTTTATTTTCTCATCTTTCATCCTTTCTCCCAGGAACCTGTCACTGAAGAACAACTTGCTGGTCCTGGTCACTCCACATACAAATCGTAGTATTTATGCTCATTCATGCACACACACACACACACACACACACACACACACACACAACAAATAATAAATAAATAAAAGTAATTAAATAGATAGATAAATAAAAGAATAAAATTATTTGAGGGTTACTTGGGGGATCAAATGGTCTAGGCAAGATATGTGCAGACAAAGTGTATGATACATATGTATAAGAATGACACCATGACATCTGTTACTTTGTACATTAACAAAATAACTAATAAAAGTCAAATTAAAAAACTAAAACTACTTGCATAGGTTAGACTTTTCCTAACTAGTGTGAAGGCATCATTCAGTGTGCAGGAAAATTTCACTCCTTTGTGCCTTGCCCTGGAGCTTTAAACCAGGCCTGGAATCTGAATTATGTAAGGCTTCTGAAGTTAAAGTTACAGGCAATGCTTTAGTCCTTAGCAAAGGAAAGAAATGCTGGGGTCTCTGAATATAGGATGGAACTTAAACTTTACCCATCTATAGCTGAATAACTACTACAGAAGGAATGTCAGTTTAATGATTTACTTATTGGAATATCTCCACTTAAAACAATTCTGTTTTGAATCCCACATTCTACTGCTTACAAGAAACACACCTCAGCAAAAAGGTAGGCATTATCTCTAAGTAAAGGGCTGGAAAAAGTTATACCAAGCAAATGAACCCAAGAAACAAGCTGGAGTGGCCATTCTAGTATGCAATAAATTGGACTTTCAACCAACATTAATCAAAAGAGATGAGGAAGGATACTACATATTCATCAAAGGAAAAATCCACCAAGATGAAATCTCAATACTGAACATCTATGTCCCAAATGTAAGACCACCCACATTCATTAAAGAAACACTACTGAAGCTCAATCCCACATTGAACCTCACACATTAATAGTGGGAGACTTCAACACACCATTCTCACCACTGAACAGATCAACAGTACAGAAACCAAACAGAGAAATAATGAACCTCACAGATGGCATGAATCAAATGGACCTAATTGATATCTACAGAACATTTCACCCCAAAACAAAAGAATACACTTTCTTCTCGGCACCTCACGGAACCTTCTCCAAAATCAACCATACAGTTAGTCATAAAGCAAGCCTCAACAGATACAGGAAAATTGAAATTACCCCTTGAAACTTATGAGATCATCATGGAATAAAGCTAGACTTCAACAATAACAAAAACAACAGAAAGCCTGCAAAAACATGAAAACTGAACAACTCTCTACTCAATGACCTCTGGGTCAGGGAAGAAATAAAAAAAGAAATTAAAGTCTTCTTAGAACTCAATGAAAATGAAGGCACAACATACCCAAACTTATGGGACACATTGAAAGTAGTGCTAAGAGGAAAGTTTATAGCACTAAGTGCCTTCAAAAAGAAACTGGAGAGTTCCCATACTAGCCACTTAAAAGCACACCTGAAAGAGCTAGAACAAAAAGAAGCAAACACTCCCAAGAGGAGCAGATGAGAGGAAATTATCAAACTCAGGGCTGAAATCAATAACTTAGAAACAAAAAGAACAATACAAAGAATCGATAAAACCAAGAGTTGATTCTTTGAGAAAATCAACAAAATAGACAAACCCTTAGTTAAACTAACTAAAAGGCAGAGGGAAAATACCCAAATCAACAAAATCAGAAATGAAAAGGGGAAAATAACAACAGACATTGAGGAAATCCAAAGAATCATTAGGTCCTACTTCAAAAACTTGTACTCCACAAAATTGGAAAATCTAAATGGACAATTTTCTTGATAGATCCCAACAACCAAGATTAAATCAAGAACAGGTAAACAAATTAAACAGTCCTATAACCCTTAAGGAAATAGAAGAAGTCATTAGAAGTCTTCCAACCAAAAAAAGCCCAGGACCAGATGGTTTCAGCACAGAATTCTACCAGACATTCAAAGAAGAGCTAACACCAATATTCTTCAAACTCTTCCACAACACAGAAACAGAAGGAACACTGCCAAACACATTCTATGATGCCACAGTCACCCTGATACCTAAACCTCACAAAGACCCAACGGAAAAAGAAAATTACAGACCAATTTACCTTATGAACATGGATGCAAAAATACTTAATAAAATACTTGCAAACCGGATTCAAGATCACATCAAAAGTATCATACACCATGATCAAGTAGGCTTCATCCCAGGGATGCAGGGGTGGTTCAACATTAGAATGTAATCCACCATAAAAACAAGCTGAAAGAAAAGAACCACATGATCATCTCATTGGATGCTGAAAAAGCTTTTGACAAAATACAGCACCCCTTCATGTTAAAAGTCTTGGAGAGATCAGGCATACAAGGACCATACTTAAACATAATAAAGGTAATTTACAAGAAGCCAATAGCCAACATCAAATTAAATGGAGAGAAACTTAAAGCGTTTCCTCTAATATCAAGGACAAGGCAAGGCTGCCCACACTCTCTGTATCTCTTCAACATAGTACTTGAAGTTTTAGCAAGAGCAATAAAATAACTAAAGGAGATCAAGGGGATACAAATTGGAAAGGAAGAAGTCAAAGTATCCCTATGTGCAGATGATATGATAGTATACATAAGTGACCCCAAAAATTCCACCAGAGAACTCCTACAGCTGATAAACTCCTTCAGCAAGGTAGCTGGATACAAACTCAATTCAAAAAAATCAGTAGCCCTTCTTTACACAAAAGATAAATGGGCTGAGAAAGAAATAAGAGAATCAACACCCTTCACAGTAGCCAAAACAATATAAAATACCTGAGGGGAACTCTAACCAAGCAAGTGAAAGACCTGTATGATAAGAACTTCAAGTCCCTGAAGAAAGAAAATGAAAAAGATATCAGAAGATGGAAAGATCTCCCTTGCTCATGGATAGGTAGGATCAACATAATAAAAATGGCCATCTTATCAAAAGCAATATATAGATTCAATGCAATTCCTATCCAAATACCAACTCAATTCTTTACAGATCTGGAAAAAAAAAATTCTCAACTTCATATGGAAAAACAAAAGACCCAGAATAGCTGAATCAATCGTATACAATAATAGAACATCTGGAAGTATCACCATCCCGGATTTCAAGCTGTACTACAGAGCAATAGTAATAAAAACAGCATGGTACTGGTATAGAAACAAACTGGTTGACCAATGGAATCGAATTGAAGACCCAGAAATAAACCCACACACCTACGGTCATTTAATTTTGGACAAAGAAGCCAAAACCATACAATGGAAAAAGAAAAGCATCTTCAATAAATGGTGCTGGTCTAACTGGATGTCAACATGTAGAAGAATGCAAATAGATCCATACTTATCACCCTGTACAAAACTTAAGTCTAAGTGGATCAAAGACCTCAACATAAATCTGGACATACTAACATTAATAGAAGAGAAAGTGGATAAAAGCCTGGAACTCATTGGCACTGGTAGCAACTTCCTGAACAGAACACCAATACCTCAGGCGCTAAAACAAACATCAATAAATGGGACCTTATGAAATTGAAAAGCTTCTGTAAGTCAAAGGACACTGTCCTTAGAACAAAACAGCAGCCTACAGACTGGGAAAGGATCTTCACCAACCCAACATCCGACAGAGGGCTAATATCTAAAATATATAAAGAACTGAAGAAATTAAACACCAAAAAAATCAAATAACACTATCAAAAAATGAGGTACAAAGCTAAACCGAGAATTCACAGAAGAGGAATCTCTAAAGGCCGAGAGGTACTTGAAGAAATGTGCAACATCTTTGGTCATCAGGGAAATGCAACCTAAACCAACTGTGAGATTCCATCTTACACCTGTCAAAATGGCTAAGATTAAAAACTCAAATGATAGCACATGCTGGCAAGGATGTGGAGAAAGAGGAACACTCCCCCATTGCTGGTGGGAGTGCAAAGTTGTGCAACCACTTTGGAAATCAATCTGGATATATCTTAGAAAATTGGGAATAATTCTACCTCATGACCCAGCCATACCCCAATTGGACATATATCCAAAAGATTCAAGATGAAACCACAGGACATTGCCTCAACAATGTTCATAGCAGCTTTATTTGTAATAGCCAGAACCTGGAAGCAACCCAGATATCCTTCAACTGAAGAATGGATAAAAAAACAAAAAACAAAACTGTGGTATATTTATACAATGGAATACTACACAGCTATCAGAAATGAGGAAATTATGCAATTTGAAACCAAATGGATGGATCTAGAAAAACTCATCCTAAGTGAGCTGATGCAGTCCCAGAAAGATAAACATGGTATGTACTCTGTTATAAATGGATGTTAACCAAACATCACAGGATAACTATCCTACAACCCACAGACCCAAATAGATAGGAATCTATCCTAGGAAAAATTTCACACAGCAGTGAGTATCGGAATCTGCTGCAGGTTAGTGGAACACCTTACCCTACATGGTGTGCCATATTAAGCCCCAGTACAAGTGGAAGCTCTTGGTCCTCACATGACTGAAGATCTGAGGGAGTATGATATGTGAGGGCCCACCTCATCTGAGGAGAAGGAGAGTACCAAGTAGAGGAACAATGACGGAGGAAGAGAGGGAGGGGCCAGGAGGGGAGGAAGGAGGAAACTATGTTAGAAGTAACTTGAGAAAACAAAATAATACTTTTTTTAAGAAAAGAGTTAATAAGCTTAAAAAATATAATAAAAATACAATATAAAATTTTCAAACTATAATTTACTAAAGGTATACTTGCCATACTGGCATGAAAGGAAAAATGGCCTTAATTTCAGATTAGAATGTTAGACTGCATGTGGCCACATAGCTTACACAAACTTGATAGCAGCTTAAAAGGTTTTTTTTGTAGATATAAAGAATATTTTCATGTTTTGGCATTAAAAAGCAGGTAAGAGATTTAAAATACTGTAAATAAATTAAAGATTACTGCAGTTCAACCTGGTTTTCTAAACCTCCAAGAGTTGAAAAAACTTGGAGCTAAGGTAAAATACATGAAATGTGTGGTGTTAGCCAATGCCTTCAACTCCAGCAGAGACAGGAGGATCACTAGTATAGAGTTAGTTGTCTTATAAATTCTAGTTACAAGGAACAGGGTGGTAATGGTGCACACCCTTAATCCCATCATTTGAGAGGGATACACCCTTAATCCCAACACACTAGAGACAGAAACCTGCAGATCTCAGAGTTCAAGGACAGCCTGACACAAAGCAAATTCTAAATAGAGAAAAACTTCAGTCCAGGGGTGGTGGAGCACATCTTTAATCTCATCAGTTGAGAACTACATGCCTTTGATCCCAATATTTAGAATGCAGAGACAGGCACATCGGATTTGGAAGGATTTAAGTTTAAAATCTACTTGCAAAAGGCATGCTGAAATTCAAAGCAAATTGTTCTTTGAGATCTCAAAATATACACACTTAAATGTTTTTTTTAGTTCCAAAACATCAAAATAATTTCTTCTTTAATCTCAATTGAAAGATAATACTTTATATATTGTCAAAAAACCAAATTTGCTCCAGGAAAAATATTACCTGACCCCTCCCCCCCAAAAAAGGTAGTTGTCCCAGAGTTAGGATTAGGGCAGGGCTCTGTTCTTATCTTTCCAGGAGATTTAAAGCATCCATTCAAGGAATCCAGGGACAACTGGACAATGGAAACCTCAGAAGAAAACAGATCAGACACCAAAGAAGACGAGTGGCCCAGATGATCCAGCCTTGAAGACTTCTTCAATAGTAGTTTCCTCAAAAGTCTACAACCACAACTCAAAATCGCTAAGATTGTTCAGCTCCACAGACTGCTCAAGGCAGAACTCCAGTAAAGCCCTGAAGTTCAGCTTCTGTCTACGAACTTCTTAGGACATTTAAATAGCTGAAAACAAAAGGAATGAACATCAAATGATTCTATTAACATTTTTAACCATTTTTCCATTCTTATTTGGGCCCCATCAGGTTTACTATGTCCCAAATCAGTAGGAAGTCATTTTAAGAGAGCAACATCCCATCCCCAGAAGGTGGGGTGGGTGGTTCCCTCCCTTTGGTCGTTTGATGGTTATAGATAATCTTGTTATTTAGGGGGACAGATTACAAGCTGTTAAATGATCTTGTTAAATAGGTTTTGGAGGTTAGACCCAGGGACTTCTCCCTTTTTCTTTTCTGTATCCTTCTTTCTCTCCTATGTAGGGGTGAACAGACTTGAGAAAAAATGGGACATAGACATAATATAGGAAAGATCAAGAAAAAAGGACAGATTATTGAATATGCCCTTTACATTTGTATATTGATGCAAAATTAAATTATATTGGGCTACATCGGTATTGATCTTTGTATATTGATACAAATTAAGATTATATTTGGCCACATTGGTACTGATCTTTATATATTGATACAAAATTAAGGTTAACTCTTTTTAAGGTATTGTACCTAGGTAATCCTTAAAAATGAAATGTAAAGTTTTGGCCTTTTGCTACCAACTGTCATAAAATGTTTAGGATAATTAAGAAATGCAAACTAATAGTCATTTAAACATGTCATTTTGTTAGGTACTAGGACAGTCTATCACAGTTATTTTCTAAACTAATCAGAAATCAAGTTGCTAAGAGACAAGCAACATTTGCTTATCGAAATATATGCTTATCCAAATATAAGAGATAGATAGGGCCTCTTCAAAAACCTCAAGAGATCTGCAGAATATGGCATTCAAAGATGTTTTCTTGTTTTTGTTTTTTTTTTTTTTTTTTGAGACAGGGTTTGTCTGTGTAGCCCTGGCTGTTCCGGACTCACTCCGTAGACCAGGCTGACCTCGAACTCGCAGAAATCCACCTGCCTCTGCCTCCTGAGTGCTGGGATTAAAGGCGTGTGCCACCACACCCGGCCAAAGATGTTTTCTTAATTTTTTTTTTTTATATCGTGACATGTCAGCTCCTGACAGCACCCCTTATTCTACTCCAAATAGAAGATAAGCATTGAAGAATCTCCATTTGTAGATGGTTGAATCAGTGGCAAGCCTATCTCTTGGCAAGACAAATCCCTTGCTTCAACTGTAGACAGAATGCTGTCCAAATAGGACAAAACTTGGAAGCAGTAAGTCTACAGCCTATCTCTGCCAAGACAGGGTAGGTAAGTCCTTCATAATTCCTGCTTTACAATCAATGTCTTTCAGAGAAATGGGGCAAATGGCTGAAGATTGATGCTGTAATGTATGGAGAGAAAATGGGAACCATCCAGGCAGCAACTGGTATGTCATTTCTTAGTTTTGGAAACTGCTGCTCCTGCACTTTCTGTATAAACAGATATATTTATCCCTCTCAGATCTCTGAGGTGGTTGAAGACTAGATAGCTAGAGTCTCATTGTTAAATTTTGAGTTGTTTTGGAATTAAGAGGGCGTTCTGGATTTAAGAAGATGTTTTTAAAATTGTGATGCAAACTAGTATGAAAGCTGAGTTAGATATAGAACTTTAAACTCATGGAGATGGTTAGATAGTAGAATGTTAAAGTCAGGGTCCAAATACATTTGGACTGAACATTGGAAATATATGCTAAGCCCTATAATTCTCATAATTGTGGCGTAATTATTTCTGATGTTTTGTGTTGTATTTATTATTATAAGAGAAAGAGCCATTAGTTGTACTGAAAGGGGGAGCTGTTGGGGGAAAAAGAAATACCTTAAACTTATAAAAACAAAAAAGGAAGGGGATGGGTGGGTTGAGGGAGAAGAAGGTGGGAGGGTGGGACTGGAGGAGGGAGTAGGGAGGGGATTGCGATTGAGATGTAACTTGAAGAAATAAAAAATAAATCAAAAAAAAAAACCAGTTCTGTTTTACAACTACTTTTATCTCCCCAACTGCCGGGTCTGTCTCAGGCTTGGATGGCAAGCTTAAGTGAGAGACTATTTCCAAGCAAGCTCTTGGTTACAAAGATGCTCAAAGTTTTCATGCTTGAAAATTTAAAGGAAACCTCTCCTGTTGTTTTAAAAAACTAAAATATCCCAGGTCATTTGATTTTACCAATGACTCAGGAGCCAGATGCTAGGATGAAAACCTGTTAGATCAGAGAGGCAGAGAAAGCACCCAGCTGATGTTCCTCTTCAGCTGAAAACCCTAGAGGAAAAAGCCCAGAGCTGAATAGCTCAGAAGAACCCAGAGGAAGAAGCTTTGAAAGAAAACACTTTCTGAAGAAAACTTTTGAAGAAAAAAAACCTAAAGGAAGAACCCTCAACTCCTTCTTCATGATGCCTTACATACACCTCAGCTCAATGTCCCTCCTTTCTGTTTAATCCCTGTCAGTCAACTCCTTCTTCGTGATGTCTTACATACACCTCAGCTCAATGTCCCTCCTTTCTGTTTAATGCCTGTCAGTCAACTCCTTCTTCGTGATGTCTTAAATACCCCTCAGCTCAATGTCCTTCCTTTCCATTGGGTTCTTGCCCTGCTTCTTGACCTGGGGTTAACTTTATTTAATCCTCTGTACAGAAAGCTCTTGGATTAAAGATGTGTGCTAAGGCAGATCCAAAGCATTTTAAGAATTATCCAATAAGAGGTTTATACTTTTTAATAACTTAACCCATCAGAAGTGAAGACAATGAGTGTTGTTGTAAGAAAACTATATAGAAAACTGCATTTTCATTAGTTAAGCATGTCTTCTAAAGGCTCTTTATCATACACAGGAGGAATTTATGATTGCAATATTTTGTGCTAACAGACAGTCCTCCCTCTTTGAGAGAGGAAAACATACTGTATTGCCATATGGAATAAATACTCAAAGATAAAGACAGAGCTTTCTTAATGAACTAGAAGTTAGCCTCACATAATAGATTTTTGTATCAAGAAATATGTACTTTTCCTTACCCTACTTCCTGGAGACATGGCTAGGCTTGAAGTCGAATCTGTTTTAACAGTAATTTTTGTTGCTACAGTTACAGCTAATGCTGACATAATGATTGAGTGGGGCCGAAGTGCAATTAAATTATAGACTGTCTTAACCTTGGCATTTTGATAATGAGGACACTTAACACAAAATACCATTCGATCCACATAAAATTAGACTAGGTAGATAAAATTATGGTGACATAAAATTAACAATCCTAAAGATACAAATAATTTAGTCAGTTTTTTTCTTTCATGGTGCTACAAATCTGTTCTCAGTACTCATATGTAGAAAGAAGGTTAAAAATATTTTAAAGTTGAAGCAGCTATAAAGTATCAGTATCAAGGTACAATAAGATCAATAGCCAATACCTAAGATGCCATATGCTGTACTAGGCTAACATATTCATCTTGTGATTGATGATATTTATGTACTAAAGGACTAAAATTGACTAAATTAAATAAAGTATAATTAAAGGAAAAAGTAATGTTAAACCATTTCCATTTGTGCTGTGAAAATTTAAGCAGCAGTTGTCTATTTGTGTAATTCTAACTTCACATCAAGAAAGTTCTCTGGTGGCTCTAAGGAAAATGGACTCCAGACAATAGCTGAATCTAAAACACGAAGTCAAGGGGCTGTAGAAGTCCTCCAGCCACGCCAAGGCCCTGGCTCTGGAGCAGAAGAGTTGGTGAGACACGGCATTTCGGAGATGGAAGATGAACACAAATATGAGTTTAGGAGGGACAGGAAGGTGAATAAACAAATCTAGATCAAGCAAGAGAACCAAGGCTGGAGGAATAAATTTCAGAGCTAATATTAAGAACAAGGTTCCAATCAGAGGGAGTCACCTAAGAAAGAGAAAGCATGCATCCTGAGGTCACTCAGTACTCAGGCTCTACTTGTGAGAAGCTGGACAGAGGAGACATCAGAGAGAGGAGCCAGGCATGACACTGGGAAAGCCAAGGCAAAATGCTGCTCGAAGACTGGCTGACTGTGTTAATGCTCCCTAAACTAAACTGAGAAAGAAAATTCTGGAAATAATGGAGAGGTCTGCTCCTTGAAGGGATCCCACATTACACAGGTGGGCACAAGATTTTAAAAAAAGACTTAGAGGGAAGAAGAAGTCAGGCCACAAGCAATCTGCTTGAAGAAACGGGGTAATAGTGGGAAGAGGGAGAGTCACTAACTGAGGTCTGATGCCCTTTCAACGTTAAATAGCCAATGAAGGCGAGTTTACATTGAGATGGTGGTAGGACAACCAGTACAGGTATGGGCCTTCGAGAGGATGAGAGTGATCCTCCCCCTGTAGGAGGACAAACGATATCTGGAACATGATGACACATCCCTGTAATTCCTGCGCTTGGGAGGAAGAGGCAGAAGGATCCTCCCGAGTTCAAGGTCAGCCATGTCTATTTAGTGAGTTCAAGGACAGTGTGGGCTACATGAGAACCTGAGGGGGGAGAGAGAGAGAGAGAGAGAGAGAGAGAGAGAGAGAGAGAGAGAGAG
>CAJQZJ010032781.1:51778-88923 GCA_907164525.1 Lophiomys imhausi
CACACACACACACACACACACACACACACACACACACACACACACACGGACTCACTAGCTATTAGAATGTTTGACAGTGGCATTGTACCTGGAGTGTAGGGAGGAAACCTTCTTTGTTCTGTCTGCAGACAAGGAACTGGCTCACAGAGATTAGGATCTCTCCAGGAGGCACACAGACGAACTGGCACAGCTGGAACTTGACTCTGAGTCACTCCACTCCCCACAACCATGTTCTACTGGAGACCCACTTATGAGAATGCCTTCCCCGACCCCTGCAGCCTATGTGCTAAGAACACGCAAGCAAAACCAAGCAATAGAGCCTTCATTTTGTCTGATCTGCTCTGAAAATCCTCAAGTCCTCAGCTACTTGAAATTAAATCCTCCCTCAAAGCATTCACTGGAGTGGCTGGGTTTTTCTGGCTGCCTAAGAAAGGGCAGAGAGTTACAGTATTCTCTCTGGAATGAACACCTATAGCAATTTCTCATACACATGCTGTAAAACAATGCTTAGCGATCTGGTTAGAAAGGTCATGCTTCCTCAGCAAACAGCAGAAAATGAACATCTACTCCAGATGTGGAATGGCCACTGGAATTAAATTAGGTGGGTGTCTGCTTGTTAATAAGTATTCTATCAACTCAACTGTAGCTGGCAGAAGTATTGACCTGGCACCCACAAGAAAGCTAATATTCTCAAATTATAGTTTAACCCTTGGTTATTCTCTCCAAAGCATATATTTCTACTCTTCTTGTCTATTAGAAGGAGTACACATGTCTGTATACATGTATGAGGCCAGAGGTCAATCATGGGTGGTGTTCCTCAGGAGCCATTCATTCTGTTTTCTGAAACAGGGCCTCCCTGGGATCTGCAGGTCACTGATTAGGTTAGGCTGGCTGCCTATGAGCCCTTGTGACCCACATGTGATGCTACCTACACCTGGCTATTACATGGGTGCTGGAAATTAAATGCATGTCCTCACACTTGCAAGGCGGGCAATTTACAAACAAGTATTTCCCCAGCCCCCCTTGTTAACCTGTTTCTAGACTCAGATTCCTAACAAGGGTCTACGGATTAATTAAATAAGAATCCTCTTGTGTGGGGTTTGAACCACTTCTATTGCTTGTCTACCAGCCTTGCCTCTTTCAGAGCTGCCTCCAAGCTCTACACACCCTGCTCCCAGAACTCCATCTATCAGCAGTTAAAGGGAATTTGCAGTGCCTAGTGACACCACTGGAAAGCTTGGGACAGACTTTGCCAAACACACACACACACACACACACACACACACACACACACACACACACACAACATGCATACCTATTAAGTCAGAATGTTGCCAAGAACCTCTTAGCCAATCCCAATGAACTGCTGTTTTCCATTTGAAACACCGTTAGCTTCCTATGGTTTGCTGCCCAGGCTGTAAGCAGCAATGGCAATACTGAGGGGTAGAGGTGCCACTTCGCAGGAAGCGCATGTGTTCCTGGGGATCGTAAGCTAAGTTTGGATATTTGTCATTCTTCTTCCACCTCTAAGAGCAACTGTGGATTCCCTGTGTTTAGGACAATCTGCAAAAGGAGGGAATATTTTATCTCTCCTTGCTTTAAATGTCTGGGTTTGTAAGGATCTGTATCCGTAAGAGCTGCGCTTTGTTCCTGTACATCAATGCATACTTCTGAATATAAAATCTAATGATTTAATTTAATTTAATTAATTAGTTTTTCTGTTTGCTTTGCTTTGTTTTGCTGGGACAGAGTTTCATGTTGTGCAGGCTGGTCTCAAAGTTGCTATGTAACCAAAAGTGGCTTAGAACCCCATCCTCCTGCCTCCATGTCCCACAGGCTGGGATGACAGATAAGGACCACCACACCTAACTGGATCAGTGTTTCAAATACCATTCTGCCTTCTTTCCAGGTTGTTAAAATTTACTTTATGCCCTGTATCTCTTTTGAGCATACCATGTCCCAAAGTTGAGACTAGATAATAACTTTACTGTACCACGCAGGCAGGTGGTGAGACAAGAGCAGGACAATAAGCAGACAACGCAGGGAGCAAGCAAGGCCCAGCTGGGGCCCAGCAAACCAAGGTCTGTGCACATCCCCTGCACCAGGCATGGAATGGAGTGTCACTAACACTTGGGAGTTAATGGATTAGTAGAAAATAAAAAACTTTTGAATAGCAAAGAACTCTGTGAGCTAAGACAATTAAAATAAGAGAGAAGGGGTAAGTTAATTGTAGGAGGTGGCAGATGGTACATCAAGATGTCACGTCCTGGAGTCTGTAAATCTGCAGAAGCATTTCATTGTAAAGGAACTCCATCAGCAATCATGGGACTGGGGCTTAAGGGAAGACAGAGGCGGCAAGACAATTATCTTCTCTGGAACTCAAATGCTTTTGAGCAGATAGGCCAATTTAATTAAGAAACTTGTGTTAGATCTACACACCCCGTTCTCTTCTCTACTGGGGAGTGGAGACTGCCAGGGCCGTCCGACCTCTCAACACTGTAGCTTGTTCTTGACTACACATGTGCTGGGCCTCTTGTTTAGCCACTAACTAGCAGTGTGTGGGGCAGTGAACCCACACGACGGTCAAGAAAGAGGTGGTCCATGTCCATGCATTTCTCTCCCAAAGGCCAGCTGTGGCCAGCACTTCAATGGGAGCCTCTTTTCTCACCATGGGGACCAAGCACAAATAGGATTTTAAAAATCATAATGTATTCTTATAATGTATACTTCTCAAATCCCCATCTTCTCTTCAATATTTTTTAATCCTTTGAAGATTTTATATGCAAATGAAATATATTTTATCATGTTCACCCTCCACTCCTCCAACGTCCCCCCACATTTTCCCCTCCCAAATTCATGCCTCAATTTTTAAAATGACTCAAGGAGCCCAGTTAGTGTTGCCTCAATTCATACAGGTGTGGAGTCACCCACTGGAACATGACCCACTTACCCTGGGCCTCACTGGGCCACATCCCCAAAGAAAGCTGACTCTCCCCCCCGCCCAGTAGCCATCAACTGTGAAAAGCTCCTCAGCTAGGTGTGGGCTCATGCCCATGTTAGGATGGTGAGTAGATTGTCTCATGCTGGCAGTCATGGCTGCTGTGAATTCATTAGCGTGATGTCCTGCCCAGAAAACACTGTCTGTCCCAACCTCTCGCCCTTACAATCACTTTTCTTCTTTCTCTCTGTTCCACAAGCCTTGGGAGAAGAGGCTGTGGCACAGACACTCCATTGTTGGCAGAGAGGTCCGAAGAAGACATTTGTGATTTGCTGTTTGACCTGTCGTGAGTTGCCTTTATTCTTAAAGCTGACTTTTCTCAAAACTCATTTTAGGGGCTTACTATCTTTATTTTAGATTATATCATCCTGAAATAATTTCTCTAACTTTAGTTTTTTCCAAACTATTCTACATAATATTATGATGTTGATTTGCCTCAGCCACAACTGAAGTTCTGCCACTTCCCACATTCAAAACAATCGCTAATCGTTCCTTGATAATTGTGAAAAGAAATTCTAACCGCTACCCTGGGCCACAAATTCAAGGAGACTTATCTGTCAGTTGGTGGAGTTGGGGTTTCCTGCCTGGTCTATATGGTTACAGTTGCTGTTCCTTAAACACAGTCACACTGCCTTTCTTCGCTGTTCCTTAAACACAGTTGTGCTGCCTTTCTTTGCTTTTCTTCATGTAACTTACTTTTCTGCCATCTCCACATGTTTAATGTTAATCTCAGACACCCATCTCCTTGAACTTCAGCCTGTCATGACTGCCTCTATGAATGCTCTCTCCTATTATCTCTGATTTTATTTACACATCACTCCCATAACCCTCCCAACTCTACCTGGGCAACAGGAGAGGAAACATCATGCCCCTTTGTTCTATAACTTTCAGTACCTGGAATAAATGATTTTAGCAAATCAATATTTACTTTTAACTACAGAAGTAACTAACGTAGTTTAAAAAAATCTTTTAGATCAAATCTATGGAAAGAAACCAACAAGAGACAAGAGCGAATGAATACTTTTCTTTCACAATAGCAGAACTAACAGTGCAGAAGCCATATCTCACTGGCTATGGTGGACTCTCATCTTCTACCACTTGGCCAGGCCTCATCTGAACTCCCTTCCTATATTTGGACAATTCCTCACATTAAGGGACTTGATATCTGCCGGGATGAAATCTTATGCCACTCAGGGTTTGGCATGAAGCCCCACTATCACAAGCAGCAGGGATAGAGGAGAATCAGCTCTGGTGACACTGGGGACAGTCGCAATACATCTTCCAGCATCTATAGCCACAGCAAGATGAGGACCAACCACCTCTTGGCCCAGCTCCATGGTCTGCCCATACTGGACCACAAGCTCTGGCATCCCAGTGAATACCCTCAGGTGTGAAGATCACATTCAGTCAACCCTCACCTGGCAGAAACCCCTGCCTGTCTTCCCACCTTCACTGAAGCACAGAGCTTGCAAAGTTCTTTGAGAGAGCCCTTGGTGCCACACCAAGACTCCCCCAGCTAAGCCAGCATCCTCATTAGTTCTCATTAGCAAAAGTTAACAGCCCTCCCTGCTACCTTCATTAATTTCTAGACAAACATGCTTTAGACTCATATTGCATGTTGATGGCTATAAATGATCACTTACTGCTCTTAAACAAATCAATCTAAATTAGAGCTTCCCATAGGGATAGCAGTCACACAGTATAATTCCAAAGCATACCAAACCAGAAAGAAAGGTTTCCTTAATAAATGTTCCCAGTGCTGAGCCACTGTTAAATTTTGTATAGAGATAGATAATAGATAGATAGATAGATAGATGGATGGATGGATGGATGGACGGATAGATAGATAGACATGAGTATTACACTGGTAGCTGAGACCCTCTCCAGCATATTCCCTTCACTCCAGCCAGGTGAGCAGGATTTTTGACATGACAGACACTGGCAGTCAGAAGTGCTTATAGCTAATAGGGTCATTTGACTGTCCCGAGGCAGATAAGCCAAATGAGCAGGATGGCCTTTGCAATTCTGAGCCACTAGCATTTAGGAGAGCACATGCCACCAAAGCATCACCCAGACTGCCCTGACTAATGCAGAAAGTGGGCCTATATGTTGTTGTTGAGTAATATTTACTATATAAGTGATGACAAATTCATAAATACCCAGGGTGGGAGAATACCAATAAGGAATAGTTTGGAGAACCCTGGGCATCTCAATAATGTCTGCTAAGGTCTGCTTTATCCAGTTGTTTCTTTGAAATCTACCTAAAATTTCCACCAAATGATTCCCTGGGAACCACTGTCAAGTGTACGCTTTAAATAAGGCACAAACTCGGGGCTGAGTTACAGTCACCAAGAGAATGTGCTTGTTTTTCCGATAACTTTCCAGGAAGAATCAGGGCAGCCTAAGAATTAAGTTGGAAGATAAATTTGGAACTTCTTTGTATACACAGTTCGAAGAATTGTTATGCCTATGGAGAGAGTCATACAGGCTGCTTCATTATGGAATTGGAACTAGACCTCTGATCCTGTGGAGGCTTGAATAGGGATGGCCCTCATTGAGTGCTTGGCCCAAAGGGAGTGGCACTATTAGGAGGTGTGGCCTTGGTGTAGGTGTGGCCTTGGTGTGGGTGTGGCCTTCGTATAGGTGTGGCCTTGTTGGAGGAAGTGTGAGGGTGGGATTTGAGGTTACATGTGTTCAAGCTAAGCTCGGTGACATGGACAGTCCCCTGGCTGCCTGCCGATCAAGATGTACAACTCTTGAGTCCTCCAAGAGTTGCTTATTGCCATGAGCAATATTTCTGAAACTGTAAGCCAGACCCAATTAAAATGTTTTCTTTTATAAGAGTTGCTGTGGTCATCGTGTCTTTTCACAGCAATGAAACCTGAACTAAGACAGATATCCAGTATTAGTCTTTATATCGTATTAAAGCAGAACCATGCACACTCTTGTGTTTCCACAAAGTCCTGCTCAGAATCATTTGGTGAGTTACCCAAAACTTATGTCTTTATCAGGTTAATAAGCTTGCACTAGAAGTACGAGGACCAGCTCAGGTCTCTGTAAACACAGTGCACACACACATGAACCTCAGATCATGTTGAACACACATGAACCTAGCACACAGTGCACACATATAAACTTAGTACACGGTGCACAATATGAACTTTACATACTGTGCACACACATGAACCTAGCACACAGTGCACACATATGAATTTAGCATACACTGCACACACATGAACTTAGTACACAGTGTACACACATGGACCTAGTACACATACATTTATACACACTTGAACATCAACACTACCATTACTTCCCTCTCACTTTCAACCCTAATGGGGTCTTCTCAGTCAGGAACCATAAAAGCCCTGCCTATGTCTCTGATGACTCATAGCAATCAGTAAACTGGACATGGTATCACACCCTTTAATCCCAGCACTCAACAGGCAGAGTCAGGTGGATCTCTGTGAGCTCGAGGTCAGCCTGGTATATGAACGAGTTCCAAGACAGCCAGAGGTGTTACACAGAGAAATCTTGTCTCAGAAAAAAAGAAAACCATAGCATTCAGTCACTATTGATTTTGCAAGTTAAGAAGTCTACATCTTCATGCTTCTTATAATTCTGTTGGAAATACAGCTATCTCCATTGCTCCCCGGAGTTCGGCAGGGTCTAGATTTTTTATTTCCACTTTACCTCACAGTCTTTTCCAAGAAGTCAAGATTTCGCTGGAGTTGTGACCAAGTCCGGCAAGAGCCTTTAGCACTTTTCTTCAGTGAGTCTAAGACTCTTGACTGTCTTCTGCTCCATGAAAATCCAATCAACACCAACTTAGGCTGCTCTTGGTTCTGACCTTGTGTTCTGCACACCCTCAGGTTTCTTCCTAAGGTTCCATGATTTCCAATCATAAGATGGAAAGGAAAATTTTGTTTTGTCTGCTCTTGTTTTGTTTGTTTGATTGATTGGTTGGTTGGTTTTTTGTTGCTGGGTTTTTTTTTAATAATTTCTTTCTTTTTTTAAATTCTGAAACTGCTATCTCAAAATCTGATCTTCTTTGGAAAACACACTGGACTCATATGTTCCATATCCTTCAGGCCCTGAACTAGGGTATTTGGTTGCAATGAGATATAAATTCTAGAAGCTTCAGATAAAAAGAAGAAAAAGTCATCGGTTTTCTGTCTCTGGCTGCCACGCTGCTTTACTGCAACCACCTCATCCTCTTGTAGCAATTCAAGGGCAGGGGCTCTGCATGTCTGTTTTTGTACCATGACAGGCCGAACAGTGCCTCATACACTTGTGAAGATGTCACAAGATGTTTGCCAATCCGAATGAAGGCTCAGTGGGGTGTGAGCTGACTTTCCATGTGAGCATTGCTAATCCATGTGATGTGGAAGCCAAGTGAGGTTCATCCAACAGGGTGTGACTTAGCATAAGAAACTATACCTCACACTCATTCCCAGTGTAAGCACTGGTTTAGAAAGATTTAATCAGAAAAGATAAATGACATTATGCCACCCATGAAACCCTGCTACTACAGCATCTAAGCTTACTTTGGCCTGTGATCAACAAAATATGGAAGAGCAGAGTAGACAGAATATGAGAGAGGGCAGGGATATGGCTCAGTGGCTGAAACACTTTCAGTGAAAGCCTGACAGCCTGAGTTTAGAACCCAGGACCCTTATAAAGTCTGGTGTGTCCAGTGCTGCTAACAAGAAACCTGTTCCAAACAAGGATTGACACCCAAGGTTGTCCTCTGACCTCTGACCTCCATATATACAGCATGGTATATATATATAAAGATGTATACATACCAACATGTACACACACACACACACACACACACACACCACAAACACATCATGAAAGCACAAATACACAGACTTTTTACAAGCTTTTCTGGTCTTTCCACAATGGAAAATTGTTTAAAGCCATTTACTAAATAATGGTTGCTAAAACAGTGCTTCACGTGTCAGAAGCCTTTGTTCAACTCAGGCTGAATATCAGAATGCTCCCGGACACCCATTTCTAGTCTCAGCAATAGCCATTTTTTTCACATTAAAAAAAATCAGTTGAATCGAGAAACTTTGAAGATACCCTCTGTCCCATAGCATCAAATATTCAGCGAAGATTTAATTCCCTATCTCAAATACACAAGCACATTCATCTCTATGCAAACTTCTTGTCTTTGATAAATGGTAAAATTACATGTACACTAAAGTTGTCTTCAATGTATTTATTATTTGGTATCATCCAACTTTTTATCTGCATACCTGTCTTATATACCCACATACTTGGGGTCCTATGGAAATTCTTCAAGCAAAAAGGAGCCTCAAGTCTAGTAAGGACACAAGGCTCTGTAATAGGAATTACCACATGAGTAACTCTGGATAAGCCCTTGCTAAGGGTCCTCCAAGATTCAAGTTAGAAACTTAGCTCCTAACACTGTTGAGAGGTGAAGTGTGTGGATCCTATATGATTTGCTATTATGGTTGATGGTAGGGCTTGAGGGAAGGAATTAGGCCAACTTTCCCCCTTTTCCATATGCAGGTACAGCATCCCTTCTTCCCAAAGGAAAGAAAACCAGGAGCCATCACTAAATCTATTATATCCCTGAACTTGGAGCCTCTGGAAATGTGAGAAATAAGTACCTATTTTTTACAAGTTACTCAATCTATAGTGTTTTGTTATAGCAGCACAAAGACACTAAGGAGATTATACACAAAGGCTTGCTGATTCAGAAATGATATGATTTGGAGAGAACTCATGTTTCTCCACTAATAACCGTTAGTGGTCAGACGCTGAGAGATTAGAGAGCACTCCTCAAGGACATCTACAACTCTTTTCACCACCAGCCAACTGAGACTTAGGGTTTAATATAGAATCCTGCACCTTGTTTTTAAAATGCAAATTCAACACCATCCCCAGAAAATCTGATTAAGTAAAATGAATGGAGCCCCATGGGTTTGCCTTTTTAATGAGCAAATTAGGAAATCTCACGTTGGCAGATGAAGCAGGATTGTAGAGTGCAGTTACACACTTCAGAAAATCACCAGTTCTGAGTCCAGGCCCCTCAGCTCCCATCTCCTACCCTTATATCTTGCTCTTATTCTGAGACTATAATTCCCATACTTACACATGTAACAGCAGCAGAAGCAACAATGAAGAGACTGGATGAGTCCTCACCAGGGATGAGAAGGTTCCTATTCATCAGTGATGAGGGAACAATAACAATAAGGATAGGGAACATACTTTGAAAATTCTACATTGTCCCAGGGTTGGGATTGGGGCAGGGCTCTGTTCTTATCATTCCAGGAGAATCGAAGCGTCCATTAGGGGAGCCCGGGGACGGCTGGACAGAGGAAACCTCAGCAGAGAGCAGAATCAGGCACCAAGGAGGACGAGTGACCCAGTTGATTCTGCCTGGCAGACTTCCTCAATAGCTGTCTCCATCGGGGGCCTGCAACCACCACAGCAATCCAATGTCACTGGGACCGCTCAGCTCTACACAATGCCCCGGCAGGAACCTCAGTGAAGCCTGCAAGATCAGCTTCTGCCTACAAACCCCTTAGGTCATCTAAACAGCTGAGAACAGAAGGACTGAACATAAAAGGAGTGTACTAACATTTTTAACCATTTTTCCCATTTGGGTTGGGGCCCCAAACAGGTCTACTACGACCCAAATCAGCAGGAAGTCACTTTAAGAGAGCGACGTCCCATGCCCAGTGGGTGGGGAAGGTGTTTCTCCGCCCTTCTTTTAGGTTATTTGAAGGATAACTGAAAACTCTGATATGTAGGGGAAGAGACTACAAGCTGATAAATGGTCCTGTCTTAATGGGTTTTGGAGGTTAGCCCCAGGGAATTCCTACTTTTCCTTTTCTGTATCCTTCTTCCTCTCCTATGTAGGAGTGCATGGGCTTGAGAAAAATGAGATATAGACATAGCACAGGAAGGTCCAAGAAGAAGGGGCAGATTATTGAATATGCCCTTATACCTTTGTATATTGATACAAAATTAGTAGTTTATTTGGCTAAAGTGGTATTGACCATTGTTTATTTGCAAAAATAAGATTGTATTGGATTACATCGGTATTGATCTTTGTATATTGATACAAAATTAAGATTATAGTTGGCCACAATGGTATTGACCTTGCATATGGACGTAATATTAAGATTGTATTGGGCTACATAGGCATTGATCTTGGTATATTGATACATAATTAAGAGTATATTTAACCACAATTGAATAGATCTTTGTATATTGATACAAATTTAAAGGTAACGCTTCCTAATGGTATCATACCTAGAGATACTTAAAAATAAAATGTGAAGCTCTGGCCTCTTGATACCAACCGTCTAAAACGGTCTAGGATAGTTAAGTAAAACAAACTCCTAGTCATGCAAACATGTCACTTTGTTAGCTACTATGACAGTCTATCACAGATATTCTCTAAACTACCCAGTAATCAAGTTGCTAAGAGACAAGCAACATTTGCTTATCTAAATACAAGAGATGGATAAGGCATCTTCAAAACCCCAAGAGATCTGCAGATTATGGCATTCAAAGATGTTATCTTAAATTAAGATTTTTTTGATATCGAGACATATCAGTGCCTGACAGCACCCCCTATTCTACTCCAAGTAGAAGATAAGCATCGAAGAACCTCCACTGTAAGATAGTTGAATTAGTGGCAAGCCAATCTCTTGGCATGAAAAAACCCCTTGCACCAACTGCAGACAGACTGCTGTCCAAAAAGGACAAAACTTGGTAGCAGGGAAGTCGACAGCCTAACTCTGCCAAGACAGGGTAGGTTAGTCCTTCATAATCCCTGCTCTACAACAAATGTCTGTCAGAGAAACAGGACCCAAAGGCTGAAGACTGATGCAGGAATGTATGGAGAGAAAATGGGAACTGTCCAGGCAGTCATTGGTATGTCCTTTCTTAGTTTTGGAAGCTGCAGGCCCTGCACTTCCTATATAAGCAAATATATTTATCCCTCTCAGGTCTCTGAGGTGGTTGAAGAATAGACAGCTAGAGTCTCATAGTTAAATTTTGAGTTGTTTAGGAATCAAGAGGGTGTTATAGATCTAAGAAGATACTCTTAAAAGTGTGTTGCAAGTTAGTATGAATGTTGAGTCAGATATAGACCTTTAAACTCATGGAGATGGTTAGATAGTAGAATGTTAAAGTCAGGGGCCAAATATGTATAAACTGGACATTGGGAAGGTATACTGGGCCATTTAACTCTCATAAATGTGGCATATTTATATCTGTTGTTTTGTATAATACTTACTGTTATAAGAGAAGGAACCATCTGTTGGACTGAAAGGGGAAACTTCTGGGGGGAAGAGGATGGAAGGGCAGGATAGGAAGGGGGAATAGGGAGGCGTTTGTTACTGAGATGTAACTTGAAGAAAAAAAAATAAAGTATTTAAAAAAAAAGAAAAAAGAAAATTCTATTGGGGGGAAATGCAAACCTTTGTATTGAATTGAAAAAAAAAAAACCAATCTACCAAGTCAAAACAGTCAATCCTACAATCTTTGGCAAAAAATTTCAAAAAAAAATGCAGCAAAACATACTAGCTTTTCCCCCTGGCATACTATCAGAGAAAAGGCAAAGAAACACTACAGAGTCCATACAACCATTAACAATTCTGGCCACCTCTTTAAAACCTCAGAAGGCTTTCCCCTTCGGGCTACAATGCTTTCTGTCCAGACCAAGGATCTAGGTTTCTAAATGCAGAGAAATCAGTAACTCGCTGCACAGTGTGTTCTGGGATTGGTTGGGTCAGGATATTTTAGGAAAATGTAAGGTCTGGCATCATTATTTCACTATTGTTTAAAAATTAATTCGAACTTTTCAGAATTATTTCAGAATGTCAAGGTTTAATTAACTTACTTATTTAATAGACTCTTAATGTGACCCTTGCAAAAATCCTGCAGAGTTTTCAACATTTGCTACTAGTCTAATGAGGGGGGAGGAATGGAGGCGTTTTTGGGTTTTATTGGAGACCTGAAATACACTCATTGTCCTTTTTTTTTTTTTTTTAATCACTCTAACAGCTCCTTGTGTTGCAGGTAAAGCATTTTTAATTCATGTCCAGTGAGAAATATACAAGATTTTTTGATGACACAGCAAAAACTAAGCAATAAAAGCCACTATCTAAAGAGAAGGGGAGGAACAGGTCGGCCCTGCAGATGAAAACCTGTAAGTCAAATGCGTGAAGGGACATCTTTGTTTCAGGCTTCTTTCCTCTGTGTGCAGCAGGAATGATTTCACAGCGCAGAATTTTTAGAACATTCTTCACATTATTTTATTCTTGCCTGTGTATAGACTGTTCCCACTTGGCTACATGAATGCCAAGCCAGTTCACGTCAATAATGAAAACAAAATTCCCTCTTGACTCTTCCTCCTTCATTTTTCTGAGCAATTTGCATTAAATCAAGGTTAAGTTCTCTTATCAACTCAATTGCTCTAACCTCTTTATGAAACCTGTTCCCTGTGCTGTCTGTTGAACCTTCCCAAGATGAATCTTTATTAAATAATATCTTCACAAAGTACTTTTGACTCACACTTAACTGAAAGAATATTCGTTACAGTCACCCAGTTTCCTTATCCCACAATGAAACTGTCTTAATTGGCCCTTAAATATCTTCTGCAACTCACATGGTAAATAGTCACTTCAGTGATACAATATGAGCAGAACGCTTGCTCTGCCTGCAAGACCGACACATGCTCCAAGTATGCAGCATTTAAGAACTAAACAGTTCCTTAGGCTTGTAAGTATTGGAAATCAGGCTACACATCTAGCTCATTTGGCTGCCCTCATATGCATGGAGTCCTGGGTTCAATTCCTAGTACCACATGAACCATTCATGGTGACACCACTCTCTCTATAATCTCAGCACTCAGGAGGAGGGAGCAAGAATAATCAGAAGTTCAAGACTATTTTCTGTTGCTGATATAAACATCACTACCTAAAACAAATTAGGTCATTACTAAAGGAAGTCAAGTCAAGAAATCAAAACAGAAACCTGGAGGTGGGACCTGAAGTGGAGACCATGGAAGGGTGCTGCTCCCTGTGGCTTGCTCAGCTTGCTTTCTTAAACAGCCCAGGCCCAAGAGATAGCACTGTCTACTACAGGCTGGGTCTACAACAATTAGCAATCAAGAAAAATGTCTCCGGGCAGTGGTGGCACATGCCTTTAATCCCAGCACTTGGGGGGCAGAGGCAGGCGGATCTCTGTGAGTTTGAGGCCAGCTTGGTCTACAAAGCGAGTCCAGAACAGCCAGAGATACACAGAGAAACCCTGTCTCGAAGAAAAAAAAAAGAAAAATGTCTCATGATCATTTCCATGAGCAGATGGAATAGAAGCAACTCTTCAATTGAGATTCTGTCTTCCCAGGTATGTCCAAACTTGTATCAGGTTAACAAAAAACAACCAACACAAAAATCATCCCACAGTTGTACAATGAGTCCAAAGCCCATCCTGGTCTACCTGAAACCCCATCTCAAAATAAAGTTTAAAATCTTACATCATTCACAGAGGCTTCACAGTGCTATCATTTTTCATAATCACCAGTAGACTCCAGTACGACTCACTCCAGAAAACAGCATGGTGAGCCTCATAGGAAGCCAATGACTGCCTGAGAACATCTGTCCAGGTGCCTACATGCCCATAAAATGCACCCAACTTCATTTTGTAATATTGTCTTAAGAAACTTGGCAGACTCTTAACCCTTAAATAATTTACACTTCTAGAGAGCACAGTTTGCATTTAAAAACTGAAGTTCACCCCCAAAGAAAAAAGAACAGGTATGATGTCATTCCATGAACTTTACCACAATCATAAGCCATGCAGGAAGCCAGATGTTATGTGAACTGAAACCCAGAGCTGGGTCAGTCTCAGATTAGCCCCATCCCCCTCCTGCTAAGTTCACCTACTCTTGCTCCCCTCCACAGCCCTTCTAGGTGACGGAAACACACCTCAATTATTTTTCATTTTTCAGCCTCGTCTCTCCCTCTATCTACACTGTTCTTCCCTTTCCATCAAAACTAATCTTTTTCTGACCTCAATTTTGCCATTATATAATTACTCCATCTTACTTCACAAATGAGAGGCAAATACTCAATAAATATTTATGGATTAAATGGGTGAGAACAAGTCCATTTCCCAGCACTCTGTCTCAGACACACTCTTCACTGCAGCCTAAGGAGACTCCCAGCCCCTCTTCCTACCAAAGCTGGTCTCCAGAGGTGGCCAATAATTTTCCAATTTAAAAACTCCACGAGCTCTCCTTAACCCTTCATTCTAGTTGACCTCCACACAGCATTTGACATTGCTAGCCAATCCTTATTATTAACCCTCTCTTTCCTGAGTTCCTTCATACTAATACAAGTCATTCATCAACAGTTCTCCCGAAGCCACGGTGGCACATATCTTACTTACTCTCCTCTTCCTGAGCCCCATCCCAACAGGAGATCTCAGCCACTGGTGTAACTTTCTTTAGCCAGTCTCTTGTCAACTTATACAACTCAGGTGCTCATCTTTATCACATCTTTAAATTCCCTTCTCACATACTCTCATGCTGACACCTCAGGCTCGAAGACAGAATTCAAGCTGGCCCCCACTCCATCCCTCAGCCTGAACCCCCATCCATCAGCCTGTCTTTCTTCTGTGTTCCTATGGTAACAAATAGAAGCATTGCCCTTCCAATTTCACCTAGAAGTTTTAAAGTAACTGTAAATTTTATTGACAAGACCCATGCTTCCCACTCAAGACTTGACCTACATATGTCGCTGAGTGTCATCTTAAACTTCTGATCCTCTAGTCTCAGTCCCCAACTGCTGGAGCATGGAGCACCGTGCCTGGTCTTATGTTGTGCTAAGAGTGGAACCCAGGCCTCTGTACATGTTGGGCTAGCACTCTCCCAACTGAGATACCTCACCAGTCTTCCAGAGAACTTTCAAGGAGACTCACACCCCCTTGAACCTCTACTAGGCATAAGACTAGTTGGTGACCCCTGTCATGTCTCTTCATTCTTTCCCTGCCTATTCATTTCTCTTGTTACTGTCATTTAAACTTTTAGTCTTTCAGTGAGACCATTACAAAGTCTATGAGCTGATTTTTTAGCCTCAGATCCATTTTTTCATAACAGCAGAAGTTCTCTGAGAGTACAGTGTCTCAGTTGTCATTGCATGTGTCATTGTATATGTCATTGTATACAATGTCTCAGTTGTCATTGTATGTGTCATTGTATGTGTCATTGCATGTCATTGTATGTGTCATTGTATACAATGATGTCTCAGTTGTCATTGTATGTGCCTCAGAAGTACTACTGAGTATTGCTAGGAAGTAACTCCCAGCACCAACCATGATCTTCCTAAGGTATGAACCATGCCTACTAATTCACTTCTCCACAATCCTCAACAACACCCGCGGTCCTTTTGTCAGATCCCATCAACCTGCTACTCTACTCATTCTTTCTGCTTATTTCTAGTGAACACTGTGATTACTTATATCTATGGGTCAGAATGTCAGGATTATTTTTAACCATGCCTGTTGAAACCCCCTTCCATTCTTGTTCTCTAGCGGTGCTAGATTTTAACCCAGGATCTTATATATGATCAGTGAGAGCTCTACCACTGAGCCACACTACCAGCATGAAACCTGTATTTTCATTAAGTCATAAAGCTGAACATTTAAATGACTGATTATATTGTATATATGCATAAAATATTTTAAGAGAAAACAAAAGCGAGGGTGAAGGAAAATAAAGTTGACTTTCAGTTTTATCATCTGGGGAGATAAAACCCAAACTTTAGATCTCTCCCTTGACATCATTCTGGACTCCTTCCTCAAAGGCAAACACTTGGTAGATTTTAAGCAGACAAATTAAAATCTGTCACTCACATTACCAGACTACGAATGAATAGTTGAAAACAGGATTCGGACTAGATGGAAAATCAAGGCAACCCTCAGGTTACTACTGAAGGTCCCAACAGACAGGCCTTGCCTGTGCACCCTCAGCCTGCTAATCCAGCTGGGAGGATCAACGTGCCATTCAGCACTCTCCATCCTGACTTAAGGCCCTACAGGGCAAACACGCTAGCTCATAATGACAAGCAGTTAGTCTTTATTAATGTATAATAAGAGTGCCCTATTGGTGGGATATGTAGAATTTCATCAAAGGTAGTTTAGGCAGTAGCAGTGAGCTAATATGGTTTAAAGTGGGGAGGGACCAACCTACAGGATGCTATGTCACCAAGAAACAAAGTAACAAGGATGGCATCACCCCAGCCAGCACCAGGCGGTCTGACAGTGGGGAGTAACTGTTCTGCAAATGCCTCAGCCTCACAGCATCCCCAGTAACTTCCTTAGGAAGAAACAGTGTTAGCTACAGTGAGAAAAGACTGTGAATGAGCACAGTGTGCTTTCCTCCATGCCTGCTTTCCTTATGTCAGAACGGTATTTATTCATTTCGATTTTGAATCTTACATGTGGCAGTGATTCTAAGTAAGGTCAGCTTTTCAGAGTGGACCACACTGAACATCTACTTAGCCATCTTCTTATTCACTCTAATATGAAAAGCGCATCTCAGAAAAGTCAAGCAGTTCAAGCCTCCGCTGCTCGCAGGGTTGTGATGAGGAAGGTTGAATACTAACCCTGTCATTTACAAGGTAGAAATGGTGCTAAGATTTGAAGAAAAGGAAATTGATCATGGGATTCAGCAGTCTGAGAGTTGCTGGTGTCTGTGGCAAGTGTAATTTCATGAATGAAATGATGGGGAGGAGAGCCTGAAGGCTCTGAGACAGAATGCTGGCTTCCACAGAATGGTCTCTTCTGTCAAAGTTTCCAAAAGAGTGTCCACCAAACAGCAACTCACGAATAAAGCACCACTCTAAAGAGCTTCGGGGTTCTCAAGACCTGAATAGGATCTCTGCTATAGCTTGCACAAGTGAAAGGTGATCCCTTTATGGTTTGGGTGGAAAGAAAGACTGGGTCATGTCAAAGGCAGACAAATTATGCTCTCCTTACAGCTAAGACTGAGCTCTGGGTAATCATAGGATGGGAGCTGAGCTTAAGACATATATATTAATCCAAAGAAACCAGGGAGTGGTTCATTTGGTTTCTGTCGGATAGAATCTCAGGCTGTCAGAACAAAAGGTAAATGCTAATTCATTATGGCAAAATGTACTCCTAATTTAGGCCCACAACAATCACACAGGTTAAGATAAGATAAATGTGACCATATACTTCAAAACTAAACCTATCATGAATAACAGTCAAAAAGCAAACTATAGACTTAGAGCTATTCAGAGTTCATTTATGAAAGTTAACAGCTAAAAATAATACAGAGGCCTATCTGAAAAAAAAAAAAAAAGAAAGCAATCACACACAAAAGCACAAAGCAAGTAACCAATGAACTATGGTTAGAATGTGTTTCCCAAATATCCCAAGCTGGAGCCTAGGCCTGCCCCACACAGCAGTTGAGGGTGGAGCCTAAGGGGAGGGATTTGGGTGAGGGTGCACAGCTGTCAGAATGGGTGTGTATTTCTACTGTGAGAAGGGGTTGGTTATTTTGAGGAGAGGGCTCTAATGAAGACACAAGTTCAGCTTCCTCTTCCCCTCTGGCCTCTCTGACCTTCTGCCCTAGGATAACACAAGAAGGCCCTTGCACTAGTTTGTCTTTGTGGATGGCTGAACATGTTAGCAAAGCTGAAGATAGACTGGAAGATCATTGTAAACAGATTGTCCAAATGCAGCCCAGAAAACCAAATTCTAAATATTAAAGGGACACACAGGAATGATGAAAAGATATATTGGTCCCCTAGTCAACATGCCAGCAAGGAAAGAAGAACTGAAGAGGTCATGTTAGGCAGCTATTCGGACATTAAAAGGCTCAGCGGACTGCTCAGCAACTGACAGAGGACCTGAACCACAATACTTTAATACTGGTAGGAAGTGTGGGACCTGTGTCACATTTCTGGGTCTGGAAGGAGTCATGACATCCTGGATTATCTGCAAGACCATGAGCACATACTTATCTAGGTATTTACTATATAGGGTTCCTAAGTAGGAACCAGAGGTCCTCATGAAATCACATGATATATATATATATACATAAACCTCATGAAATCACAGCATGGCAGAGGGTTCTGGAAAGGGAACAGTCAGACTATTCCAGGATATACACCACTGAGCCTGTCCTGGAAGTATATGTAAATTCATCCCCAAGTAAGGTAATAATACTGTGATCGATTGGAAAATACTGTAGATGAGAAAACTGCATCTAAATAGCCATTACTGGAGGTTCCCTGCATCCAAATTCCTCAGTGTTATTTTAAAGATTGGATATAAACAGCCTGGACAGGACTGAGAGGCCGAGGGAAAGCTGCTTATTCTGGAGGCTTCAGAAAGTAATCTGTAACCACTGAGCACTGTCTAGTTCCCCCCTTAAGAGCGCCCTCACCTAGCTGTATGATAAACACCTATCTTCTACTCTGAACTCTGGGTATATCATCTGGTTCTTTCACCGCTGTGACAAGGCCCGGAGGAGAAAGAGAGCACAGTTGAAGATCCATGCTACAATATAAGGTGCAAGTGAGTGAATGTAAGCAATGACACAGTCAGATAAGCCGGCAAGAAAAGAGCGGTGCGAAAGGCGTGCTGCCAGCTTGTCAACAGAGAATGGAAGCCAGCGGGGAGAAGAGCCCCTCTGAGTTGACACTCAGCAGTGATGACGAATGCTCTTGTTCATGTACATTCATCTAAACGCTGTTGTGTGTCAGAACAACACCAATGAGAATTGCCTTGGTAGAACTTTCAGCACTGTGCTGGGGACAAATACACTATGTCACAGACAAGGGCAAACGATAGCAGAACAGATGGCTGAGCCAACAGCGGGGAAGTGTGAAATTCTGAACATGGTGGGTCTGAGACGGTCAAATGATATCTGCGCAGGCGCCTGGAGGAATCAGATGGGATGCTAAGTGGGTATCCGGGAAAAGAAACTAGCCGAGTGGAGAGGCCGAGAGGCAGCTCACAATCACTGCTCAGGATCAGCAAGGATGCTAGAGGGGCATCACGGGATAGGAGAAGACAGTTCAGTTGGCAGGAAGGAAGACCTGGGAAGACATACCACGTGGTCCCTCCAGGTCACCAGAAGGACTTGACTTTTCACTCTGGGGTAGACGGAAAGCTGTGAAAGCATGCTGGGCTGAGCCAGCTCACACACCCTGACTTATGTCCGAAGGATGACTTGAGTGTAAACAATTTGTAAGAGGGAGAGGAGAGAAAACAAGTCAGGGCAGAATCTAGAATATGGTGAGCACGGTGCTTGGTGTATGTCATAGTGATGACAATGGTCAGAAGTGGCTGAGTCTGTAGTAGACAGAGGACCTGGTGGGGCTTGGATGCAGCTTATGAAAGAGGCAGGATGCAGCAGACTGTTCCCCTGCAGAAGTAAACCAGAAAAGAGGGCTTGAAGAGTGTGCTACAGCTTGGCCTGAGCATGCTGTTTGAAATGTGTGTGGCTCACTCTAGTGGAAATGTCAGAATGGACCCGGGAGGTTGGATAATTCACTGGAAGTGTGTTTGGGAAGCTGTTCCTGTCAGGAGGTGAGGCAGCAGAATTGAGTTTATATTCTAATCAAAGTAAAGCATTTACTGGTCAGTTCAGGGCACTTCCCAGAGGCCTTGAACTGTTCTTATGGTAAATGCAAGTTCATTATCAAATTAGGCAGTACTGTAATGCATCAGAAAAGATTGTGGTGAATGAGATAATTGGGTCTAAATGTTCATTACTGCACTCCCTATTTCCAAATCCTCCGTATTATTTTAAACATTGGGAAATCAATTTAAGAAATGGTTATGTTACTATTACGACTAAGCACAGTGACTCATATCTGCAAACCCAGTTCTTGGAAGGTGGAGGCAGCAAGATCACGAATTCAAGGTGAGCCTGGCTATACAGTGAGACCTTGGAGAAAAGAGAGGCATGGGAAAGAAAGGTTCCAGTGGAGCTGTCTTGGCCGCATTTGCCTGTTAGTACCCCTGGAAACCATCATTGTCAAGTTGATGAGTTGCTGTGCTGGCTACTTCACACCCACTTCCTAATTCAGAACAGAAGCCACACTCAATGTGCAGAACCTATCTTTTCTTTGGAAAATCAGGACAGATACTTACATTCGTGTTCCAGAGCCTCTCGTTTATTTTGGTACCTCTAAGACTAACTTAGACTATTTCCAAGATCCCTTAGCAAGTGATGGGGGAGGCGGTATCTGTCATGGACCCCGGTCCCTGTTAGTGGAACATCTTACCCTAGCTGGGCTACCATATTGGGCCCCAGTGCAAAAGAAAGCTCTTAGCCCTCATGTGACTAATGAAATGAGGGGGCTTGATATATGTGCCCCCCACCCAAGGAGAAGAAAGGAAAGGAAGGAGAGAGGAAAAAGAGTGGGAGGGTGGGGGCGGGAGGGGAGGAGAGAGGGGGCTGTGATCAGAATGTAACTGAAATAAATAAATGTTTAAAAAAATAATAAAAAGAAAAAAGAAAAAGAAAAGCTGCTACCAAAATATTAGAAGCTAGCATTTAGGTAACATAAGTGGTCAAGGTTATAAAAATTAACCTTAAAGCCGGGCATGGTGGCACACACCTTTAATCCCAGCACTCAGGAGGCACAGGCAGGTGGATCTCTGTGAGTTCAAGGCCAACCTGGTCTACAAAGCAAGTCCAGAACAGCCAAGGCTACACAGAGGAACCATAACAAAACAAAAAAAAATTAACCATAAATTACATCATCTATGTTGAATTTGCTTGGAATTTTTACAAAAATTTCCTATCAAGTTTAGAAAGGAAAATAATCCAATGAAATATTTCAGTGTTTTGATTCTTGTAATGATATTATTTTAAAATATTATATAGTTCCTATCTTGAAAATCCAACTCCTCTGATCTTGTCTGATCTCAGAAGCTAAGCAGGGTAAGGCCTGCTTAGTACTTGGAAGGGAGACTGCCTGAGAATACCGGGTGCTGTAGGGTAAAAGTCTATAGCCATACCACCCTGAACTCACCCGATCTCATCTGAAAATCCAACTCCTTTTTAAATGTTTTGCTATGTGTTCATGTGTTTGTATGTGTCTGCACACACACATCCCAGGGTATGCATGTAGAGGTCAGAGGGTGAGCAGAAAGGTTTTTTTTTTTTTATGTTTATTTATTTGCTTCAGGTTACATCTCCATCACAGTGTCCTCTTTCAACCCCTCCCAGTTCCGCCTTCTCACCCCCTACCCCCTAACCCTTCCATCCCACTCCTCTGGAGTGGAGTGTCCCTACATAACAGTCCCTGCCCCAGTTCAACAGTCATATGAGGGCCAAGAGCCTCCTCATACACTGTGGGGCTAGCTACAAGGCAGCACCACTAGGGCAAAGTGTCTCATTGACAGGGAAAAAACTTGAGCGGAAAGTCTTATGGAGTCACTTCTCTCCTTCCACCTTCTGATGGGTTCATTCAGTCAAATGCCTGCCCTATGCTGTCCTAGCCCCTTCAGTTTTGTCACTGTTAATAAGTGTGCATTTGCTTCTGTGGTTATGTCAGCTGGGGCCATGAGCACTTCAGTGTTGGTCCCACTAACACTTACGTGTGTCTGTGGTACCGGTTTCACTAGTACCTCTTCTCCTTCTGACTTTACACATGAGGCTGGATCAGCTTATGGAAGAAGACCTAAGTCAACAGTTTGGGTAACATCAGCTTCCTTTTTTAATTCCTCTAACAGTCTCTCTCACTGAGAATCAAAGTCCCAGATAACCAGAATGGCGACCATACATAGCTCCCCCTTCTTGCACCACTTCATTGGGATCTTGGGCATGGAACGTGGACTCTACATTCTCTGTTTCTGTGGTCTTTTTGGATCTGCAGCATTCATGATATACATGATAAAAATATTTTCACCTAAGGGCTAAGATTTACTTTAGGCCTAGGCATTCTTTCATAGGTAACCTAAATTTCACTATATACATATATATATATATATATGCATATATATACATATGTATATATATATTTAGCTGCTGATATTTTTTCCTTATTTTGTCTCATTCCTGTTTTCACTTGAATGTAAAGGCTTCTTCAACTTTTTATTCTTTTGAGATTTTGTGGATGTTTCTCTGTTTTATTATTTTCACAAGTTTGTAGGAAGAAGGTAGCATTAAAACAACTTCATTATGTCATATTTAACTAGAAGTTCTGCAGCTATGAGTAACTTTTCATGGGCCTCGAGGCTGCATCTGCTTATTCACTGGCTTCACAGCCCCAAGAGAATGTGTGCCACAATTTAAGAGGCACTACACAGTTCCCTAAGTAAAATACCCTCCCCAATAAAGTAGAGGATATTACTAAGTAAACTAGTTACCTATTGGCTTCTCCAATAAAGTAGAGGATATTACTAAGTAAACTAGTTACCTATTGGCTTCTCCAGTAGGTCAATAAATTTTCTACTGAGGGAAACAAGCTTTTATAGAATACACAGGGAAATCACAGGTCCTCCAAGCCTATGAGTAAGCACAGATCTGAAACTGTGAACTTCCAACGCTTCCTGTTTTTCAAGCCTCTTGTGTCTGATTATTTTTCCCAAATACTACACAGATTAACACCTAGTGTTCAATGACAGCCTCCTGCTAGGTTCTCAAAAGTTTAACTGGTGGAGAGTGAAAGACAGTTCAGTTGATAAAATGGCTGCCACACAAGCATGAGACCTGAGTCAATCCCTAGCACCCATGTAAAAAGGGTGGGCAGGGGGCAACCACTTGCAATCCCAGCACTGGGGAGGCAGAGACAAGCAGATCAATGGGACTGACTTATCATCTGGTCTAACCTAACCAACAGGGCTCATGTCCCAGAGGGAGACCCTACTGAGGACACCCTATGCATGCACACAAGACCTACACACAAACACACAATCATGCATATGCAATACATACACACATGCACTTGCACACATGTGTACACACAGAAGTGGGGGGATTTTAATTCTTTCTTCCTCTTCTCAAAGCAAGAATAAAAAATGTATGTCCCCCTTTCTTTTCACCTTCCCCCCTCCTTTCTTACTTTCTTTCTTCCATTCCTTCCCCCTTCCCTCCCTCCTGCTCAGATTAATTTTCTACTATATTATAGACACAGTAACAGACAGTGGAAGTCCCAGGCTAGGAATAAAGATAAGTAGCCCCCTGAGTGACCACCAGTTTAAATAGTACTGTAGTAGTCACAGGAGATGCCAGAGGAGATAAAGTGTGTGCCCTGATCTGAACTGTCAAGGAAGAAGACCTCAGTGTTCCTAGAGTGTTTCCACATAAGGTGCCAAACCACCACCTTAAATAGCAGCTTGTAACTGACTGCACAGCAGGGAAGGAGGAAGGGACTCCCAGGCTCTTGGATGAACACCCTCCTGCAAACCCTTGGAGGTAGGTCATGGAATATTGAAGAAATTGTAGATGCTCTTTGAGGTGAAAGATTGGGTGGGACATGCAGTGCTAGATGAGGCTGATTATGGAGAAAGTCAAGGGGCACAACCTTGAAGTCAGTTCACGAAGCATTTGCTAAGCACTTATTGTATACACAACACCAAGGACCCAGGGACTCAGACCTGGTCCTTACCCTCTGTAAGCTTACTGCCTGGTAACAGAGCCCAAAATATGAATAGAATTTCAATATGGTGTGCCAAATGCAACCATAGAGGACACTAGCTCACCCTTGGGAGCTGGGGAGAACACACTGGAAGCCTAAGGAGTGAAAAAGAAATAACCAGAGGGTGGAGTAAACAGAAGAGAGTTTCTGGCCAAAGAAAGAAGTTAGAAGTGCAGGCTCATAGGTGATAAAGTATGTTGTGTGCTAACCACCTAAGGACAAGTAGTGCTTGCTGGATACAAACATGAAGCAAACATTTTGGTCACGAGAGCAGAGTAAAAGGAAAAAAAAAGATATTGGAGGGAAATTAGTGTCACCCAAATGTCCAGTAGCATACAGGTCCAAAGCACAACAGTTTTGATCAGAAAAACATATGCTTTAAGCTGATCGTGATAATATCATCATCAGGGGTAGATTTAATGGAGACAGGCTTGATGATGGAGAAGAATCAACAGACTAGAGTAATAACCAAACAGACTCAGATGGCTTAAACTAAGGTACGATGGACAGATATTAGGAGGCAATAATGAATCCCAGCATCCGCATGGATGATCATAATTGCTTGTAACTCCAGTCCCAAGGAACCCAACCCCTCTTCTAACCTCTTCAGGCATGTACATTCATCCAAGCAAAACACTCATACACATAGAATAAATAAATCTAAAACTTACATACTCTGAACCATAAGACACCTAAGAGAGAGAGAGAGAGAGAGAGAGAGAGAGAGAGAGAGAGAGAGAGAGTCCCTAAAGACCGTTCCTCCAATAACCTACTTCCTCCAATTAGGCTCCACTCACTTTACATCACCTCCCAAAAAGGCTATCCGTTTATGGCTCCTGGAAGAATTAACCCATTTATGGGGTCTCATAGGCTTTTCTCAGTCCATCAAGTTGATAATCAAGATTGACCAACACACACAGCAGCTGTAAGCTGTGCAGAAGCAGCACTCTCCAAACCAACACATAGAAGTGGGGGATGGCTCTGCTATGAGGCCACTTTTATAACCAAGTTCCTGGGGCCACAGGTGCTACTGAGTGTGATCAGTGGCTGTATATGCACAGCCCATACAGTCCACGAGTCACTTGCACATTTCCTGTGCAGTCCATATGACTGAGCATTACTGCAGAAACTCAGAACACTTTTGTTCTTGAACTCTGGTCCTCTGGCTACGAAATGATTTATAATGCTATGCAAATGAGAAGTGGAATTTTAAGAGAAACCATCATTAAAACACTCTGCATTTCTGTCAAGTGACCTGCCTATTTCTACCCAGCTTTATATAGAGTAAGCTGCAATTTGTAGCCTAATACCAGTAGCAGAAGTGTGATGAAGACAATAAATATACTCATAAAATGTAAACTCAGCTTTTGAAGGCTTTCAACATCTTTTAAAATGAAACCTGTGCAAATAATCAAAATGAGACCTTTCAAGATTTTTTTTAATGGAACTGAAAGGTCTGAACTGGTTTATAAATACAAATGCACAGTTCTCTGCATATTTAATCCGTTCACCTGTAATATTGACCATTTGTGTGAGACTGCATAGCTTCTAGACACTCTCAGGGTTTATTCAACTGACTCAGATAAATTATTCAAATGGGATAGGGGGTGTTGGAGAGGTAAGTCTAGGAGAGCTCTTGCTGCCCTTCCTGAGGATTCAAGTGGGTTCAGCTTCCAGTTCCTTAACTGGGTAGCTCACAATTGTCTATAACTAAAATTCAAGCTCAGAAGTATCTGACACCTTCTTCTAGCCTCTGCAGCCATGAACACACATGTGGCATACACATATACACATGCCTACATGCACACACAAACACACACAGACTTGAGAAACTTTAATTTAAAAAATATTCAGTGGGACAAAAATTTGCATCTAAGATCCCAGTAATAAAGAGATCTAGATATTGAAACTGAAATAGTCCACAAATTTCTGTTGGCCTTTATGGTGGTTCAAATGAGTGATGTTCCTCATAGGCTCATGTATTTAAACACTCGGTTCTCAGTTTGGCACTGTTTGTGGAGGTTTAGGAGGTACAACCCTGCTGGAGGAAGTATGCCATTAGGGACAAGAGTTGAAGTAAACAGCCTCACCCCACCTCCACTCTCTCATTTTGATGTTTCCAGTTCAGAATGTGCTGTCTCTTAGTTTCCTGATCCCAATCCACACCTCCCCACCATGATGGACTCTACTTCTGGAACAGAAAAACTCACATAAACTCTTCCTTCAAAGTCGCCACAATCCATTAGTTACTTTTCCATTATTCTGATAAAACACCATGACCGAGGCAGCCTGTAGAGGAAGGCCTTTAAATGGGCTTACCGTTCCAGATGGTTAAGCGTTCATGATGGTGGAGCAAAGGAATAGTGGCTGGAGTTGCTGAGAACTCACATTTTGACCCATGAGCAGGAGACAGAGAGCACATGAGGCTAGTAGGAGATTTTTGAAGCCTCAAAAGGTGACGCTCCTCCTTCAATAAGGTCACACTTCCTAATCCTTCCAAAATAGTTCCACCAACTGGGGATCAAGTATTGAAACATATGATTCCAGGGGGACACTCTCATTCAAACCACCACAGCCTTATTGTTATTTTAAATTGTCAATATTCACACAACAGGAAAAAAATTCACTTCAACCTTGACTAAGTCTTTTTCCTGTTTACCTTTCCTGCCCTAAAGAAATAAACACAGGTGAAGAGTCAGCTAGTAGCCGACTCCCTTCTCTTTGGGTGTTACTCAGTGTTGGAGCAGGAAGCTCCATTTCCACACTTATGCCTCTCACCCTCTCCTTTAAAATCAACTTGACTTCCTTGGAGAGTCAATCTGTGGGGGAAGTCTTCCAGTTATCTATCAGAACGGCATTGAAAATTTTAGGGGAAATGGAAGCACTCCGATATTCAAGAATAGAAGAATGGTTATACAGACTGGACAGCTGATTATGTAAAAGACTGTTCACCATTTTGAAGGTTGAGGATAGACAGTAAGGAGCTTCATGAGAACTGCTCACACAACAAGCTTCCACAAAACACAGGTCCCTCTGATGCTCTGATGGGTGATTGAGTACATTCATCACTAGTTTATGGAACATTTGAAGACATTCTTAAAATTGTTCCTTGTTTTCACTCTCACCCTTCTCATTACAAGACAATGTTATTTCAAGTGTAGTGTCTTTTTTTTCTATCAAAGGAAAACAAGAAATAATTATGACATAGATCCTGTCTAGAACAGCACCATCCAATCAAAGCATACAGCGAGCCATGTGTGCCATCACTGATGGAGTCTGTACTGCCCCATGGGCTCTTTGCTGTACTTAAGCTCTTACTGCTCTTTCTAGAGACTGTGGAGCCTCAGAGCATGAGACCTAGCTGGGACATGTAGGTCACTAGAGATGGGCCTTTGACGTCTCTACCCATCTCTGGTTTGTTGACCACCATGATGTGATCAGGTGCCTCTCACTCTCAAAGACAAATGATGAGTGGTCTCTGCCACCATACCTTTCCCCCCACAGAACAGAAGCCAGGACACCATGAGTCAAAGTAAAACCTTTCTTCTCCTTTTCTGCTACTGTCAGTTGTTTTGTCACAGCAAGAGAAAAGAAACTAACACATATGAATCTTCAAATTTCCTGGAACCATATTAAAATAATAAAAAGCAAATGGACTGATTGCAATAATCCCTTTTTAAAAGACTGCCTTTTATTTATGTGTGTGTGTGTGTGTTATTGTATATGTGCGTAGGTGTATGCAGGGACCCTCAGAGGCCAGAAGAAGAGGTTTGATTCTCTGACTGGAGTCACAGATGGTTGTGAGCAGCCCAACATGGATGCTGGGAACTGAACTCAGGTTCTTTGCAAGAGAAGCAAGCACTCTTGGCTGGCTACTGGTCCATGTCTCTGGCCCCTTGAAAAATGGTTCTCGATTACATAAATTCCAATTTTCCTTTCAACATGTAACTAACATGAGATGATTCATGAAGTAAATATGAAACATTTTGAGTGCTCTGAAGTGGTTGGCCAATGTTTTATGGTTTTGGTCCATCCTAACCCAGGTCTGCCACATCCATCTGCTCAAAAGTAGCATGTAGCAAGGGGCTTGGATAGCATGGTTCAAAGCTAGGTGATTAATTAAAAGGAAAAAATTGAAAATACTTAACTTATGTCAGTCAATAGTGGTACAGTGAGCACTGTAATGCCACTCTAGGCAGAGCATGCTGTTTGAGAAGTCAGCCCTCCCATGCCAGCCATTTGAATGCTGATTGACTTCCACTCCCTGCAGAAAACACAGTGAATTTATTTATTTTTTCCTTCCATTTCCTATTTTTATATCATCCTGAAACCAAAATGCACATAACTTACTGAAAAACATAGCAAAATATGATGGTGTAAAATGAAAATATATTACACCATTGGACTGAAAAGTGTTCTGGTTATGAGACAAATAAAAGGCAGAATCGATGTGCCCTGTCTGTTACAGCGAAAAATTGCTCCTCAAAAAAGAAGGTGGCCTTCAAGGATGTCTTATGAATTTCCAAAGCACCAAGAAGTTCCTTAATGAGCAAGCACTTCCTGAGACAGCACATTGAAGGTCTCCTACTCATTTAGATGTTTCTGTAACAATGACTGAGGAGTGACCCAGGAAGGATTGGGAATTCTGATATCAACAAAACTTAAAAACAATCTTCAAACCAATATTTAAAAAGCTGCATGAGATCCACCAGAGCAGCTAAAAGCTTTGGTTTTCAAACACCCTATGGCTCTGGCTTAAGACAATAGTGAAAAGCATATTCAGAACAAAAAAGCATGGGCATTCAGAGAAAGCAAGGGAGCCCACAGCTCTGTGCACCACCCACCATCACAGCTAAATTGGGACCCTATGAAACAAGTCTTCCATGAACGCTCTATCATACAAACTCCTGTGGAACACAGGGAGATAGAACTCACAGTCCAGCGAAGATTATCATGGCCTGGTAAATGGACATCTAAATCACCACACAGTGTAATGGTTGCTATGACAGGGACAGTGGGGAGGATCTCATAGTTGGGTTGGGCAGGAGGGGAGGTTTTACTTCCAGAAGATAGTGAGCCAAACATCAGGAGGAGGTCAGCCCAGCAAAAGAAAAGGGAAGCAGCTACTCCCCCAGGCCAGAGAGAAGCACGGCCTGTAAGTAACAGAGACATGGGTAGAAGTGTAGAGAAGCAGCAGAGACTCAGTTTCCATCCTGTGGTCCCTTGCAAGCAACATTCACAACTATGGCAGAATCTTGAGTGGGAGAGGGCAAGATCCCTCTGGCTGACTGCTTCGACACTGACCTCCTACTCCTTTGGGGCTTCCAACTCCCCAATTAATTGAAAATTCTGAGACCATGTTTCCAGGGCTTCAAGAGAAAAAAATGCAAAAGCTAATTAAACATGACTAAGCTTCAAATAAACTACAGAATTGTTTTGAAGAGGACCAAGTGTTGCCTCAGGGACTCCAGGACCTTCTTTTCTTCTCATTTTTCAGAGGCTTCACTTTTTTTTTTTTTCATTTTTGGTGGCTTATTTGGAGTTTCATAAAATTAATGACTTGTGACATGTCATTCCATGATGAGTCTAACACCTTTCTCATTACTGTTTTCACTATGGACTTAAAGAGGGTCTTCAGGATGGGGGTTTTACTGTTTATTTGAGCCCTTCATTTTAAATCCTCCCCCCACTGAATTCATGCACCTGCACACCTGCATGGCCAAGGACAAAGGGAAGAAGCACTGAGCATCACCCCCTCTGCTAACTGGAGCTTCCTCTGTCACCAAAGGGGGAGCCCCACCCTCCAGCCTGCTGAAGGTCCTGAGCAGGACAGAGGAAACTAGCGTCTCTAAAGTTTTTTTAAGTTTTTTTTTTTTTTTATCTTTTCTAATTGATTCCAGGTATACCCTCTCCTTGGCTTTCTGTTCCTTCTACTGCTCACTAATTTTTCTCTGCTGGTAGACTAACAGCTTTTTCTGTTTTCTGTGTAGTCTCTAAAACTTTGTGTTGTTGCTTAAGGCCTTCTTCTTTTCCACTACGTACAGGGAAATCAAATAAACTGGCGAGCTCCATCCAAAAGTTCTGCCCATTCTTGAGAGCCATAATGGAAAACTCAAGAGCCTCATCTCCCTGCTGTGTTCCAACTCCCAGCCATTCATCAAAGACGTATTCATGTTTCATTTCTGTTGCTGTGATAAAAAAAATTCCCACTAAAAAGGCAACACAGACAAAGAAAGGATTCATTTGGCTTATGATTGCAGGTTGCAGTCCATCACTGAGGGAGAGTCGAGGCGGAACTCAATAGTCCACTTTACACCCACAGTCACGAGCGGAGAGGAACAGGTGCACCCACGCTGCCTGTTTGCACTTACCCAGCTAGTTTACTTCACTCTTACACACTTCAGGGCCCAGCCTAGGGAATGGTGCTACTCATAGTGAACTGGTTCTTCCTAATATCACCCAACAATCAACAAACTCCCACAGGCCAACACGATCTAGATAACTTCTCAGTTGAGACTCTCCCAGGTACCTTTAGCTTATGTACAGCTGACAGTTAAAAAAATTGACCAGCACAACCCACTAGCTACCCTTGTCTCACTGTGCTCCACCTGCTAGCCACTCATCAAGAACCCACTAGCTTCTTCTTCCAGCCTGCTCTGTGTTCCACATCCCAACCATTCATTGAGAATCCACTAGCTCCCCCACTGCCGTATTATTCTTCCTGGTCATTCCTGTTTTCCAACTTAATCTGTTTTGTGCCAAGTGCTGGAAGGGTCAGTCTGTCTGTCTTTACGTACTCACCAGCCGGGCTCAATCACACAACAAATGTGTGACCATACACAGTTCTCTCAGGGCTCTGGCTGGCATCCAGGAAAACAGAGACTGTCTTCAATGCTTAAAAAATAATAATGAACCTAAACATTTTTCCTTCTGTTGTGCCACTGGCAATAGAGCTCTCACACAGCTAATACGAAAAGGAAAAACAGTAAAAGAAATTCATTGTGGAAAATCAAGGTGAGGAACACAGGAGAGACATGCCAAACCCCTGCAGTTGTAACTTCCTAACCTAGCCAGAGTATCCACTGGATTTGTTGCCTTGAAATGAAAGCCAAAGCATTTTGAGATGTGGAAAATTTGCAAAGTCAATAATAACATTGTTGAGGGTTCATTAATCTCAAGCCTGAAAAACCACATGTTCACATTCTTCCTCTCCAATGATCATTCTGACAGTATTTTTTACATACATAATTGGTTATGGCTCAAATTAAAATAACTTTGACAGTAACCAAGCAGGCTAGGGTTTTGAAGCTTGCACTGGGATGGGAGATAGCAGCAGGGTACCTCAAGACTGCATGTTAGCTTATGATAACATTCAGGTCTCTGCTTCTCAGGCTTTTAAAATACAAGTTTTTCATCTAGCAGCTGAAATGACTGTGTTCTGTTTAGATAATGGTCCATCACTGAAAGGTTGGTCTTAATAGAAGTTTTCCGATTAAAGTATAAATGCAGTTCTTATAGGGATTGATTAGGGTTGTGTCTCCACAGCAACAGGAGTGTTCTCAGAAGCGTCATAAACCCTGCCCCCACCGCACAATTTCCATGATGCCCTCAGCCTGCTATGACCTCTATTCTCCAGTCCTTCTTCCTGAACACTAAAAAGTGGTGAGCCATCATGCCTGAACACAGCACGGTCTGTTTTTTGTGGCATGCCTATAAGATCTTGATGTGATGAATCGGCATCTCCCTCAACCTCAAAGGTAACTGGCTATAAAATTGCTTTATATCCCTAGTATTCCTAGCCCTCCTGTAAAAACACTAGCTGTGATTCTGTGTTGGCAATATGGTGTTATTCATAAAGCATTCAAAATGCACCTTCCAGCTTTGAATGCCATCAGAACTTGCTGTTAGAATTACAGTCTGGCATTCAGTTGGATGTCCTACCTGCATGAAAATTATAAGCAGTTCCCAAAGTCTCCTGGGCCCACATCAAAGCTCCAAAGGGGACAAGGCTTTACATAATCCTCCAAAAACCTCTTCAAGGGCATTCAAGAGCAAGAATTAGATAAAGCATTTTAAAACAATTCTGGTTTATGGGGGAAAAAAAAGAGGTGGATCTCAAAATGAAATTGTGTTGGGATTTTTCCAAAAGAAAGCATCTGAGAATTTGAATGAACTCTGGCTGGTTCCCCATCACACATCACCACAAAGGGCACAGCGTTAACCTATGTCTCACAGTTCAGGATAAGGCAGGAGAGAAAACAGCATTTGGCTGCTTGCCTTTTAGGAAGTTTGAGATGGCTCATTTTCAACTGCTCTTTGCTAAAGGCAACTTTATGTTCCAATCAAACTCCACCTACAGAGAGGTGCTTCATTATCCTTTCTTTCTTGGTTTGGGAACAGCTCTATGTTTACTTCATTCAGTTTTACTTAGTGTATTTAGTGTGTGTGTGTGTGTGTGTGTGTGTGTGTGTGTGTGTGTGTGTGTTCATGTACCCATGAGTACACATGTATGTGCATGGATATGGAGGTCACAGGCCAACTTTGGGTCCATTTACTAAGACCTATCTACCTTGTTTTAAGATGGTCTCTCAGTAGCACCTGGGCATAGCAGGCTGAGCTGCTGGCCAGAGAGTCTCTGGGAGTCTCTCCTGTATCTCCTGTCCCACCTGGGACTACAGATGGGGCCACACAGCTGGCTCTTTAACATGGCTTCTAGAGATGAGACATTATTCATGGGAGCTACCTCCCCAGCCTTCTCTTTTTACTTTCAAGGGATGATTTACAGATTAAACTTTCCCTTTTCAGTCAGCCTCTCATACTCCAGCACCACAATCAGCATTGTATTTTATAGTCTCTTTTTCTTGGCTCCAGTTTTGGCTTTTCCTTTTATTTATTTAGTTTTGGTCTTGTGTGTTTCCTATAGCTTTATAAATTATCTTTCTTTTGAACATTTTAAATAAGAAGGTGGCCATTTTCCTCAGTGGTGGCCTCTTCAGACTCTGTCCAGCAGTAACCCAGATGACCACGGAACAAGCATCAATGAGCAGCTCGGTCAGCTGTCTCTCTGCCATGTAACTGTATCACAGGAGCTCAGCAAGCCGGGTATCTCCACCACTGGGAAATAGGGCCTCCGCTGTACCTGTCTCAGATTGTAGGTCTTTCCTTCAGACTCTCTTCGTTTCTTCAAAACTATATGGCAATAAATATGTGAAAAGATGAGCCACTTCACTGAGTGCATAATGTTCCTTCATTAAATCAGTTGTGGTCACAGAGAGTTTATTCTAGGACCCATGGCAGGAGATGAGGGACGGCAAACACCTGACAGAACTCAACAATTTCTGCAGTCTAGATTTGACTTCATTAGCATACGTTTTACTTCCCCCACTACTTTTTAGGGACTCACCACTGACTTCAAATCTGATGAATCTACATTTAAAAGATCCATTTGTGTCTGCTATTAAGCATTGGCCTAGATAGTGACGCACACATGGATCCACAAGAACACACGGTGTCCAAGCTGATGGCTCCATCTCTTTCAAATGCATACCCACAGGCCAAGAGCTTCCTCCATTTTTACTGTTTTGTAGATTGGTCATCCGGGTCAAAACCAGAGTGACTGTCACTGGGCTGACCTCCATAGGAAGACATTTGCGTGACACTTCATGGTGTAATGCCTTGTGTTCTTGCCAGTGAACAGGCAAGTCAATAGCAATTTGCTTCACAGGCCCAATTCCATTTTCAAACTTGCAATCAAAGATGAGAGTCACAACCCATGGCACTTTGTATCCATGACATCTTTTACTTAAAGGCACATTTAACCAATAACGTGTGCTTTCTTTGGAAAAAATTCAGAAGCACTTGCTTGTGCTAAGTTTACAGGTAACAGTGTGATTGTTTCTGTCATATAATTTGATGGGAGAGACATCTCCTACCAAGCACATTTTCACAAGATTCTTATTTGTTTGTCTTTTAAATTATGTTTATTTATTACTTCAAGTTACATCTCCCTCCCTCCACCCTTCTCAGTCCCACCCTCCCAATCTCTACCCTTTCTCCCACCTATCTTATTCTTTTGTAGTGGGGTGCCCCAACATCTCAGTCCCCCTCAGTTCATCAGTCATATGAGAACTAAGAGCTTCCTCTTATACTGGGGGCCTACATGGTAGCTCCACTAGGGTAAAGTGTCCCGTTAACAGGCAACAAAGTCCATGTTTCCATTCTTTTCTATCTGTTGGTTGCAGCATAGTTATCTTTTACTATATGGCTAAAATCCAGTTATAAGTGAATACATGCCATATGCATCTTTCTGGGTCTTGGTTAGCTCACTCTAAGTGAGCTATTCTAGTTACATCCATTTGGCATCAAATTGCATGATTTCCTTGTTTCTGATAGCTGAGTAGTACTCCATTGTGTAAATGTACCAGTTTTTCCCCCTGTCCATTCTTAGGTTGAGGGCCATCTGATTTGTTCCCAGTTTCTAGCTATTACAAATAAAACTGCTATGAGCATAGTTGAGAAGATGTCCTTAATTGTTCTAAAGTTCCACTCTACTACAAAGACTCCCAGAAGGGCCTAACACAAAGGAAGGCAACCAGACAGTGTCCTTGCAGTGGAACTTTGTACCTTTGATTTCTTTACTTAGCACACACACTCCATTTATGTTCTTCTATGGGTAAGAGGTCGCTGACAAGTCAACTGCTTGACCAAGGATGGCTTGCTTGCATGTGGAGAAAATTTCACCTGGAGTTGTTCACACCATAGCAAGAAGCTACACGAGGAGACTGAGCTCCATGCCTTCCCCACTCGTGCTCTACATCATTCCAGAAAGATCCACTTGTAAGGGAAACCATGACAATAATGACTTTACATTTTGCCTCTCAAATATTCATAGCTAGAAGAGGCTGGCAGAAGTGGGGCCCATATGTCCTCTGTCTGGTGTCCATTGGGAATCACTGAGGAAACCTTTCAGAAGACACACAGCCACCAAGGAGGAGCTCTGCCAGAAGTGAGGGACTGGAAAAGAAAGGATAGGGTCTGGAAGAAATGGGTGGGCTTTGCTGTGGTCCCTTGCTTTGGTCCATTAAGAAAAAGTTCACTAAATAGTAAAGAAGGCTCTGACCAGCCACCATCTCTGGGTGCACAGAAAGATCTCAACATTTGAAGACTCATTATTTGTGCAGACTCTTACACCATTGGATCTCCTGAGATGTTTGAAGACTCAGCGTTTGAAGACTCATTATCCATGCAGACTCTCATGCCATCCAATCTTCCGAGCCGTCCCGGTATGTTGTTGTCATTCTGCAGCTTCACTGGCCTCCTTTTTGTCATCCACCCCATTACCACACTGACACTGTCTGATATCCAATTGTCACAGTTTCAACACCATCTCTGAACATTTCAGGAACATCCTCAAGGAATTAATGCACAGGCCATGGCTCTAATCCAGATCTAATCAGATCTTCACCTTATCAGTTGGGTAGTACATGATTCCAGAGAAATAAATATATAGATCCAACTCTCAACTTTACCATTCCCAAGGTGTATGATGTGGGAAGCCTACTTAACCTCCATGGGCTCCTTTTATTTAAAGCTGTGCAATGAAGGTGAAAGCAACAACACATCTCAAAGGAGACAAAAATTGTGCAAGTCAATACACAACCACTGGGAACAAGTGGGCTAAGGAGGTGGCTCAGTGAGTAAATCTTGAACCCTCAGGAAACATGTAAAAGGCCCAACATGGTGACATGCTCCCGTGACAGGTGGATTCTGGAGCTCATTTGCCAGCTGGTCTCATTAAAATGGAAAACTCTAGAATCAGGAGAAGACCCTATCTCATAAAATAAAGCGATTATTGATAGAAGATACCAGAAACTGACCTCTGACCTCTACATGCATACACAAATGAGCATAGCTGTAAACATATGTGCGTGTGCACGCGCACACACACACACACACAAAGTAAGAAATGGATTTAGTATCTTACTGATCAACCTAGGTATTGAAAATATACTTATTATCAGTTTCTCTATATACATAAACACACACAAGCACATATATACACACACATACACACCCACATACATGCACACCTACACAGCACTAACAGCAGCAATCAACTATGTTTCCATTTTCTTTTCTGAAAAATGGTATTTTGATTAAATCACTTAAAAACCTCTTCTAGCCCTAAAATCTCAGAAATGTGAATCCAATATAAACCCTCTATTTGTTTCTCTTATGGCTGAAATAGGAAGTTGTTCTTTTTTTTTTTAGGTTTGATGGGTGATAAATTTATTTATAAAACTGTGAAATAAAAGAGTGAAGTCAACTAACCCAAATGGAAATAGGAACCATGACTTTGCCTCTTTATAAAGACCCCAAAGTATCAATTTATCTGTTACTCAGTTACATGGGGTATAGCACTGTCAGTGAAGAAAATTACATTGCTCTTGGTTTTATGCTTTCTGTAGCAGACTCTTAACTGATGCAGAGGAAGAAGTGGAATATCCTAATAGAAATATACATGCACTGTAGCCCAAAGAGTCTTAAAATGCTTCCTTTTAAAGATCAAAGATAAGTATCTTTTCAAGGTGGGGTATGCTTTATTTCTATATTACTTGATTAGATAGCTAGAAAAATATATTGTTTAATATTTAAAAATATATATTTAAAATATAAATATATAAATAAAATAATCCTTTTATAGAATAAGTGACATAATGAAGAATGAAATAGCATGGCCACATGAATATGTGAAGTGTATGAGCTAGGCAAGCTTGAAAATTGAGTAAAAGCACTTAAGCTAAAAATATCTAACTAATATTTACTGAGGATCTGATATCTGCTGGATATAATAAGCTATAACAGTCTTTAAACATTTTAAGGAGTGAAGGAAAAGAGAGGTGACGAAGCTTGCTACCTCAGGATCAAAGGAAAATTGCATTGAGCAGAGCTGACCCAGAGTCAAGCATGCACGCAGCTGTTTGGAAGAAGATCAGCTGCTCAGACTTAAGAAATTAACTGTTGAAAGTCAGGCCTGGTGGCAACCTGCCAGCCCAGCACTCAGGATGCTGCAGGAGAAAGACAATGAGTTTGAGTCAGCCTGGGCCTCATAGCAAGAGTCTGTCACCAAAACAATAAAGCATCGCAAGACACAACAATGTAGCTGAGGAACCCACAGATTCCAAATAAAGGTATCTCTTTTTGTTTGTTTGTTGTTTTTAACATGTTTGTTTATGTTACATCTCGATCACACCCCCCACCCCCATCCCACCCTCTCACCCTCTTCCCCCTCTCCCTCTTCTCCTTCTCTGTGGTGTAAGGGGGCCTCGCACATACCAAGCTCCATCAGTTCATCAATCACATGAGGGCTCAACATGGCAGCTTAGCTAGGGTAAAGTGTCCACTAACAGACAACAAGGTCCATGACAGACATGCCCCCCACCATGACAGACATGCCCCCCACCATG
>CAJQZJ010032781.1:91125-108007 GCA_907164525.1 Lophiomys imhausi
CTTCTTCTTCTTCTTCTTCTTCTTCTTCTTCTTCTTCTTCTTCTTCTTCTTCTGATCAAATAAAAGCAGGCTTTAAGTTTAATGCTAACATTTCCTAGCCAATATAGCTACTTTCAATTAGACTTCAAAATATTTTTTATTTCACAGGACCATGAGAGTTTGGCAGTCAGTCCATGTCTTTGCAGGTAAAGGGACTGAGGTCAGACATGCTAAGAGGGAGGAAGCTCAGATTATCTAAGACATGTTCCTTAAGTCAGTGAGTATGTGAATTTTCATGAAATGAATTCTATCTAGTTAAAAATATGGATTATTTTCAGGATGAGAGAGCAGAGGGAGCTCTGCAAATACACTCCGTCTTTCAAATGACAGAATTACACACAGTACACTGAAAGTCAAATTCATACTCTTAGCAAATATAATCAAATCAGGCTTAACTCACGTTTTGCATATGGGTAAACACATTTTACATACTCAAATGATACACAGCAGCTTTTAGCCAAGTAGCTCTTATGCAGATCTGCCTCTCCCTACTCATAGGAGAGCAGCAATAGTTTTAAATATTCTTGCAATTCACTGGACACATTTAGTCATTTGTCAAATGGACAAATGTGGCTAATATAAACATGTTTTAAAATCATTTCTCACTGAGGCAGAGAATAACGAACTATTTAGTGAGCGATTATCCCTCTGTCTTTATCACATATCACTCCACAGCTACCCTGTTGCTGGGTATGGTCATGTCATACAGTTCTAGGTACTGAGTGAAGAGCAGAAATGATATTCACCATTACTAGTCCTGCCTGTAAACCTCTCCCAGCTACTTATCAACACCCATGTGTTCTTGTCACCTATTAAACATGGCAGACTCATGGATATCAAAACGCTTAGGTGACTACATGGAGCCCAAACTCCATAAACTTGATTTTATGTGCCCCTAGAACACATATTTACCAAGAGGTCCACATTGCTATTGCAGTAGGAAGAAATAAACTTTGGAAATCCTTATGTTCACTTGGTACATATAACGGGCTGTCATAAAATATATGGTGTTTGTGGTCAATTAGAAAAGTATTAAGAATTAATTTCAGAGACTAGGAAGATGGAAGCTCTGAGTGTGCAGTAGCAACATGCTTGGTGTCCTCGTTAGGGCTTCTATTGCTGAGATGAAACATCAGGACCAAAAGCAAGGTAGGGAGGAAAGGGTTTGTTTTGCTATGCTTCCACATTGGCCATCACTGAAGCAAGTTAGGGAAGGCCCTGGAGGCCAGAGCTGATGCAGGAGCCCTGGAGAGGAACTGACGTCTTACTGACTTGCCCATCATTGCTTGCTCAGCCCACTTTCTTATAGCACCCAGGACCACTGGCCCAGGGATGGCACCACTCACAAGGGGCTGGGATCACCCCCATCAGTCACTAGCTAGGAAAATATCCTAGACCAGACATTATGGAGTCATTTTCTCAATTGAGGTTCCCTCCCTTCAGATGGCTCTAGCTTGGGTCAAGATGACATAAAACTAGCCAGTACACTTGTTAAGATACTTGTTGCTGAAACCTGCAAGATAGAGTTACAGCCTCTGGAACCTGTAACTCTGTCAACCAGAGGTTACTGTTCCCATGGCTTACAGCTAGGTGGCCGGTCCTCCTTGCTCACACAAGAAAAGGAGAAGTGAATGTGGAGGTCACCTTCTTCCTCTTTGTGTGGCCTCATATATCACGTGCTTACAACAAAAGCACCACGGAAAGAAAGGGACCCGGGTACCTGAGTAGCTACCTGGAGGAGAACTGATGTCACCCACTAGAAATACAAGGTTAGTTCGATTTCACTGCTTTTTTCTTCATTTTATACGAAATGGAAATACAGCACCTTAGAAACATAGGGTGGTTTGGGGTTCTTTGTACAATAAATATCTTATGTGATACAAATACTCTGACACTCATTTGTAAAAACAAAGTTAATAATTTTTCATCTTTCATAAACACTATGACATCGGAGGAAATTACTTTGGTGACAAAGACATCAAATCAATGAGCATTTCACTGAGAGCTCACTGTGGAGGGTGCAGTGTTTACAGAAGAATCTGACCATGCCACCTCCCAGTCTACTGGGTGTACAGCCTGAACTAAGCTGAGGCATTTCAATATTGATGCTGCCTTGTTCTTGTGTATAAACTGAGAAGAACATGCCCTATGCTGTGGGGTTGTCATGACAACATTGTGACCTATCACATATGTTTGGGGACAAGAAACCCTTCCAGCACACACTTGGTTGATTCCCCTTCCTAATCCTATTTTCAGTGTTAAAGAAACCTTGGAAGGCCTGTAGTTTGAGTCAGTACCTGATATAATTCTTGGGCATTTAATTAAATCCAAGATTTTAATCTGAGTCCAGTGAACAGTAGAAAACACAATACAAGCACAGATGAATAGAGCCAGGTAGACACTAGGTGTCGATCTTCTCAGCCTGTCTCAGAAAAAGTCTTTCTAGGTGTTATTTCCTTCTTATCTCCTGTCTCCTCTGTATGTCCTCAATCTCATCCCCCTTTGCCAAGTGCTGGGAGCCTGAAAGGCAGTAACAAAACAGATAATAGGCCTGATATTTCCCTGTCAGCTAACACTCCCCCAACTACTACCAATCTAAAGGTAATAGATGTCACCCTGCTTTTGAGTTAATCTCTCTTATTAAGGGGGATTCTGGTAGACATAACTGGTAATGCTAGTGATTTGAGTTAATCTCGTTTATTAAGGGGGTTCTGGTAGACATAACTGGTAATGCTAGTGATTTGAGTTAATCTCGCTTATTAAGGGGATTCTGGTAGACGTAACTGGTAATGCTAGTGATTTGAGTTAATCTCGCTTATTAAGGGGGATTCTGGTAGACATAACTGGTAATGGTAGTGATTTGAGTTAATCTCGCTTATTAAGGGGGGAATTCTGGTAGACATAACTGGTAATGCTAGTGATGCTTTCAAGTCAGCTACGCAGTCTGCAGAACTCTCTCATCCATTTTCTCATTATATTCAAAGAAGCATGATCAAACAATGCCCACTAGAAGTGGAATCTTGTCGTAGTGAACTTTGTGGGCTGGGAAGATTGTGACAGTTTTGTTAGACTCATTAGTAAGCTGACAGACATTTGAGGAGTTGACACTCCGGGTTCTTGGCCAAAGGTTCCTTCTTGAACAGTCTCGCTTCTCTGATGAGTTATCTGAATCAAAAGCCTCAGGAATGAGAAATGACAGTTACCAATAAAGAATGGCATTGTCAAAGGACATTTTAAGTAAAATAATTAACTTCTATAGTTTTTCTTAAAATCCTGCTTTCTCTCTGGCACATATGTGCCCTGAATAAATCTGCTCAAGTCACAACCACAAAGTTGATTGTTTAAATACAATGAAAACAGCATTTCTGAAGTTCTTTGTGAAGAAATAATGCCTAAAAAAGATTCCAAGACTTGAATCCTAATGTGACAATCAATGCCTGGAACCCAGAAAGTGCCAGCAATAGTTTTTGTCAGCATAAAGCAATAGAAGAAAGACAGCAATTTTAATGCAACAAATAGCAGGCAAAATTCTGTGCTGTCATCCCCTCCACCTCTGAGCACCTCTGAGAGAGAGTTCCTGTTTCCAAAGCACTTATCAAGGACACACAATGTAGCATAAATGTAAAATATAAAACACTTGGACCTGCTTTTAGCAAGCAGCATTGTACTTTAACAAACAGGTTCATGGGAAATTTGAACTCACACAGAATTAGCTATTCATGGCATTGACTGCACTATAGACACTTACTGGATAACCAAGCTTAAAGAAGATAAAGATAGGGGCTGGAGAGATGATGGCTCAGTAGTTAAGAGCACTGGCTGTTCTTCCAAAGGTCCTGAGTTCAATTCCCAGCAACCACATGGAGACTCACAATCATCCACAATGTGATCTGATGCCCTCTTCTGGCTGCAGGTATACATGCAGAAAGAGCAACTCATATACATAAAATAAATATATAACTCTAAAAAACAGATAAAGATAAAATTCAACATCTCTATTATCAGTTTTGGTATCTTTTTAGAAGGCCTCATGTAGCCTAGGGGTCTCAAACTATGTAAGCAAGGATGACCATCTTGCCTTACCTCCTAAATGCTGGGCTTACAGGTATGTGCCACCATGGTTAGAGTAATGTAATGCTGGGGTCAGACTCAAGGCTTCATGCATGATAGGCAAACACTGTATGAACTGAGATACATTCTTAGCCCTGTACTTTTTAAGATAGAAACTTAAGTTCCTCGGGTCCTACAGATTGATTTAGAAAGAATTCCTGTTTTTAAAACAGTCCAAAAAGAGTTTTGGCTTTTAAAACAAGTACGTCTAAGAAGTGCAGTGGGCCAAGCTTGACTGTTGGCACTCAGGAGGGGCTCCGGGGCACAGCTTAGCCAGCAACTTTGTGTGACTGTCCTCAGATCACCAGCCTCACCTGAGGTTTATTTTTCTTCCCTGGTTCATATTTTTCTCGTCCATGTCACAAAATTACTCTGAGAATTGGATGAGATTTTTAAAATACCATGTGGTATTTAGAAAGTGTAAGTTGAACAAAAGGTATCATTGCCAACAGGTTTTATTCTGTGCCACATCCACAGACAGAAGAGTAATCACAAAAGCTCCCAGGGCCCTCCTGACCAGGCACATGGTGCCTCAACAGTTTATTCCTCAGGTAACAGCAATTAATTCTTCTCCCCAGTAATGTCGCATATTAAGCATTTCTACTGAAGAGGCCAGTTAACTCTGTCCATGAATCATTTTCTCTTCAAAGAAAACATTAGCTCCCAGAAGTCTCTGGGGCACTTAACGCTCATTCCAATCATCTGTTTGTGAAACAAATTCTCACAGGAGCCAGACAGGTGACCAGCCTGCTATTTGATATCAGTGACCATGAAAGAATGAGACTATGTCTGCCTGAGTGCCCAGGAAAGGCGGCATGACTGTGCCATTCAGCCAGGCTAAGCCACCATGTGCAGAGTATAGTGAAGTCACCAAAAGTGGCAAGGTGTGAGTGATTCCTCCCACTGTGTGCACACACTAAAGATGTGAACACTTGAGCAGTCATACAAGAGTTCAAGGAGAATCACCATATAAGCTACACTTGCTTATCAGTGTATTCAGGTTTTTTCTAAAAATGACACAGAAATTTCTGTTCTAATCTTTCTCATTTTTCTTCTAAAGATTTATTTTTACAATTTACCTGACAAAACTGAGCCACATGAGTAGCTTTGTTAAGTATTAGACACATTTTATAATTCTAAGTTAGTAAAAGAGATGGATGCAGGCATGTGTACAATAATTTTTATTAAAAAAATTAATTTAAAAAGGGGGATCCAAGACGGCGGTGGCCCGTGCAGATGCATTTTAATCTTGGGGAAAACAGACACTAAACCGCAAATGTTATAAGACGCGGTACAAAAAAATCTGAGAGACTCGACCCCCCCTGAGTCTCACCCAACTACCCAGGGACTACTAAAAGTCCCTGGGCAGGACGCTCCCTCCCACACTCGGACACGCACGGAAGCTGCTGAATCAGGGAATTGGGATCCCCCCCACCCACCAGGAGAGACACGTGGGGACCCAGCGGGCAGATTCAGACCCCACACAGAGATACTCTCCAACCTGCTGGGCCCCCCCAGGTCTCGCACAGATGATCTGGCTATCTGGCAAAGGCTTGCGGGCCTGCGGAAGTGCATGCGGCTCGGCTGCAGAGTACCCATCTGGCTGCAGATTGCGACCCACTGCGGTGTACGGGAACTTGGTCGACCGTGACGTGTACCAGCTTCCAGATCCGGCTTCAGGGGGTGAAGGTGGATTTACCCACCACAGGACCAAACCCTCGGCAAACCGTGAAGTCTTTACTATTAATTAATATTGGACTTTTTTGCTACTACGTGCACTTCCAGCAGGGAGCCAGAGCTTAAGTGTATACAGCTCCACCCACTAGATAAGTGAAGTCTCCACCCTAGAGGCGGGGTGGAAAAACAAACTTTACAGGAGTGGAGTCAGGCATTTCAACTACTACATCAAAGCGCCCCCTTTGGATCCAAGCATAGAAGACAGGAACAGACAGCTAGACTTCCAAATGGCCAAAGGCCCCAGAAAAAGCAGGATTCAAGGCAGAATGACTCCAACAAAAGAAAACGATGCTATTTCCATCAACCTGGATCACATCACCACAACTAAAACACATGAAAACAATAACAATTCTACATTATGGAAAGTGATAGAGTCCTTTCAAGAAGAACTTAAATCTATGAAGGAATTAAAAGAAGCCACAATTTCACAAACAAAAACTATGGAGAATACCATTAGAGAACTTGAAAACAAAGTGGTTCAAATTGAATACGAAAAAGACAGGGCAATGGAAGATTTCCAGGCAAAGACAAGCAAATTGGAGCAGGAAATGTACAAAACGAATAAAACCATTCAAGGCATGAAAATGGAAATGGAAACAATAAAGAAAACACAGTCAGAGTTAAAAGTGGAAATGGAGAGTCAAGGGAAGAGAACAGGAATTATGGATATCAGTAACAAAAATAGGATTCAAGAGATGGAAGACAGGATCTCAGGCATGGAAGATTCGATGGAAGAAATCAGTACAACATCCAAAGAAAATGAGAAAGCTAAAAAATCTCTCACCCACAACATCCAAGAAATCAAGGACTCAATGAAAAGACGGAACCTAAGAATTACAGGCATAGAGGAAAGAGAAGACTCCCAACTCCAACGTCCAGGAAATATCTTCAACAAAATCATAGAAGAAAACTTCCCAAACCTAAAGAAAGAGATGCCAATAAAAATCCAAGAGGCTCACAGAACAACAAACAAATTAGATCAGAAAAGAAACTCCTCTCATCACATAATAATTGAAACTCCAAATGTAGAAAACAAAAAAAGAATATTAAAAGCTGTAAGAGAAAAAGGCCAAGTCACATACAATGGCAGACCCATCAGAATTACACTGGACTTCTCCTCAGAAACTCTAAAAGCTAGAAGGGCCTGGTCAGATATACTACAAGTCCTAAGAGATCATAGATGCCCAGCCAGACTACTTTACCCAGCAAAACTCTCTATCAACATAGATGGAGAAAACAAGATATTCCATGACAAAATCAAATTCAAACAATATCTCCCCACAAACCCAGCCCTACAGAAGATCCTAGAAAGAAAACTCCAACCCAGAGAAGATAACCACACCCAAGAAAACAGAGGAAATAGAAATCACCACAGCAACTAAACAAAAAGAAGCACAAGATGATCACCTATACCAAAATAATGGGAAATAACAACCCCTGGTCACTAATATCCATCAACATCAATGGACTCAACTCACCAATAAAAAGACACAGTCTTACAGACTGGATCCATAAACAAGACCCATCTTTTTGCTGCATACAAGAAACACATCTCACTATTGAAGATAGACACTATCTCAGAGTAAAGGGCTGGGAAAAGGTCTTCCAAGCAAATGGACCCAGGAAGCAAGCTGGAGTAGCCATCCTAATATAGAACAAAATAGACTTCCAATTGAAGTTCATAAAAAAAGACAGAGAAGGGCACTACATACTCATTAAGGGAAATATTCATCAAGAGGACATCTCAATATTGAACATCTATGCCCCAAATACAAAGGCACCTACATTTGTAAAAGAAACACTTCTAAAACTTAAATCACACATCGATCCCAACACTTTAGTAGTGGGAGACTTCAACACCCCACTCACAACTATGGACAGATCATCAAGAGAGAAGCCAAACAGAGAAATATGAGTCTAACAGATATCATGAACCAAATGGACCTAACAGATATCTACAGAACGTTTCACCCAAACGCAAAAGAATACACCTTCTTCTCAGCACCTCACGGAACCTTCTCCAAAATTGACCATATAGTTGGACACAAAGGTAGCCTCAACAGATACAAGAAAATTGAAATAAACCCTTGTATCTTATCAGACCACCATGGAATAAAGCTGGACTTCAACAGCAAAAGAATCAATAGAAAGCCTACATGCACTTAGAAATTGAACAACTCTTTACTAGATGACTACTGGGTCAGGGAAAAAAAAAAAAAGAAGGAAATCAAAGACTTCTTAAAATCCAACGAAAATGAAGACACAACATACCCAAACCTATGGGACACAATGAATGCTGTGCTACGAGGAAAGTTCATAGCACTAAGTGCCTTCAAAAAGAAAATTGTGACGGCTCATATTAACGAATTAACAGCCAAACTGGGTGAATTGGAAAAAAAGAAGCAAACACTCCCAAGAGGAGCAGAAGGCAGGAGATCATCAAACTTAGGGCTGAAATCAACAACTTAGAAACAAAAAGAACAATACAAAGAATCAATGAAACCAAGAGTTGGTTCTTTGAGAAAATCAACAAAATAGACAGACCCTTAGCCAAATTAACTAAAAGGCAGAGGGGAAAAAACCCAGATCAACAAAATCAGAAATGAAAAGGGAGAAATAACAACAGACATTGAGGAAATCCAGAGAATATTTGGATCCTACTTTAAAAATCTATACTCCACCAAATTTAAAAACGTAAGTGAAATGGGCAATTTTCTTGATAGATTCCACCTACCAAAGCTAAATAAAGATCAGATTAACAGATTAAACAGCCCTATAATCCCTAAGGAAATAGAAACAGTCATTAAAAAATCTCCCTACCAAAAAAAAGCCCAGGGCCAAATGGCCTTAGCATAGAATTCTACCGAACCTTCAAAGAGGAGCTAACACCAATACTCTTCAAACTCTTTCACCAAATAGAATCTGAAAGAACATTGCCAAACTCATTCTATGAGGCCACAGTCACTCTGATTCCTAAACCACACAAAGACCCAACAAAGAAAGAGAACTTCAGACCAATCTCCCTCATGAACATTGATGCAAAAATACTTGATAAAATACTAGCAAACCGAATTCAAGAACACATCAAAAGTATCATACACCATGATCTAGTGGGCTTCATCCCAGGAATGCAGGGATGGTTCAACATACGAAAGTCTATCAACATAATTCACCATATAAACAAGATGAAGGAAAAAAAACCACATGATAATCTTGCTAGATGCAGAAAAAGCATTTGACAAAATCCAACACCCCTTCATGCTAAAAGTTCTGGAGAGAATGGGCATACAAGCACCGGACCTAGAAATAATAAAGGCAATATACAGCAGGCCAGTGGCCAACATCAAAATAAATGGAGAGAAACTTGAAGCATTTCCTCTAAACTGAGGAACAAGACAAGGATGTCCACTTTCACCATACCTCTTCAATATAGTACTTGAAGTTCTTGCTAGAGCAATAAGACAACTAAAGGAGATCAAAGGGATAAACATTGGAAACGAAGAAGTCAAATTATCCCTATTTGCAGATGACATGATAGTATACATAAGCAACCCCAAAAATTCCACTAGAGAACTCTTACAGCTGATAAACACCTTCAGCAACGTGGCTGGATACAAAATTAATTCAAAAACATCAGAAGCCCTTCTTTATACAAGAAACAAATGGGCTGAGAAAGAAATAAGGGAAACAACCCCCTTCACAATAGCCACAAACAATATAAAATACCTGGGGGTAACTCTAACCAAGCAAGTAAAGGACCTGTACAACAAGAACTTCAAGACTTTGAAGAAAGAAATGGAAGAAGCCTTTAGAAGATGGAAGGATCTCCCATGCGCATGGATAGGTAGAATCAACATAATAAAAATGGCTATCCTACCAAAAGCAATATATAGATTCAATGCAATTCCTATCAAAATACCAACACAATTCTTTATAGACTTGGAAAGAGCTATTCTCAATTTCATATGGAACAACAAAAAGCCCAGAATAGCTAAATCAATCCTTTACAATAAAAAAGCATCTGAAGGTATCACCATCCCAGATTTCAAGCTGTACTACAGAGCAATAGTAGTAAAAACAGCATGGTATTGGTATAGAAACAGACCAGTAGATCAATGGAATCAAATTGAAGATTCAGAAATAGACCCACACACTTATGGCCACCTAATTTTTGACAAAGAAGCCAAAACGGCACAATGGAAGGACAGCATCTTCAGCAAATGGTGCTGGTCCAACTGGATGTCCACTTGTAAAAGAATGAAATTAGACCCATACTTATCACCTTGTACAAAACTTAAGTCCAAGTGGATCAAAGACCTTAACATAAGGCTGGTCACACTAAATCTACTAGAAGAAAAAGTGGGAAAAACCCTCAAACTCATTGGCACAGGTGACAACTTCCTGAACAGAACACCAACAGCTCAGGACCTGAAATCAACAATCAATAAATGGGACCTCATGAAACTGAAAAGCTTCTGTAAGGCAAAGGACACTATCATTCGAACAGTACAGCAGCCTACAGACTGGGAGAAAATCTTCACAACTCCACATTTGACAGAGGGCTAATATCCAAAATCTACAAAGAACTCAAGAAATTAAATGCCAAGAAACCAAATAATCCAATCAAAAATTGGGGGACGGAGCTAAATAGAGAATTCACAAAGGAGGAATCCTAATGGCTGAGAGACACTTGAAGAAATGCTCAGCATCCTTAATCATCAGAGAAATGCAACTCAAGATGACTCTGAGATTCCATCTCACACCTGTCAGAATGGCTAAGATCAAAAGCTCAAATGACAGCACATGCTCGTGAGGGTGTGGAGAAAGGGGAACCCTCCTCCATTGCTGGTGGGAGTGCAGGCTTGTGCAACCACTATGGAGGTCAGTATGGCGATATCTTAGAAAATTTGGAATAGCTTTGCCTCAGGACCCAGCCATACCACTTCTGGGTATACACCCAAAGGTCTCCTCAAGGTATCATAATGAAATTTCCTCATCTATGTCATAGAAGCCTTATTTGTAATAGCTAGAAACTGGAAACAACCCAGATGTCCCTCAACTGAAGAATGGGTTTAAAAACTGTGGTATTCTTTTATTCTTTTTTATCTGTTTGCCTGCTTATTTGTTTGTTTGGTTTTTTAGTTCTCTCTCCCTGGCAATGAGACTCTTTTCACCAGTGGTACTGCCTCATAGACCCCCATTGTATGAGGAGGCTCTTAGCCCTCATATGACCTCTGAACTGGGATGAGGGACTGTTATATAGGGACACTCCATCCAGAGAAGTGGGGTGGAAGGATCAGGGGATAAAGAAAAAAAATAATATGTGAAGTTTTGGCCTTTTGCTACTAATTGTCATAAACTGTTTAGGATAATTAAGAATGCAAACTAATAGTCATGCAAGCCTGTCATTCTGTTAGGTGCTATGACAGTCTACTATAGTTATTTTCTAAGCTAATCAGAAGTCAAGTTGCTAAGAAACAAGCAACATCTGCTTATCCTAATATAAGAGATAGATAGGGCCTCTTCAAAAACCTCAAGAGATCTGCAGAATATGGCATTTAAAGATGTTCTCTTAACTTTAGATTTTTTTGATATTGAGACATGTCAACTCCTGACAGCACCCCCTATTCTACTCCAAGTAGAAGATGAGCATCGAAGAATCTCCAGTGGGAGATGATTGAATTAGTCGCAAGCCTATCTCTTGGTAGGAAAAGCCCCTTGCTCCAACTGTAGACAGAATGCTGTCCAAAAAGGACAAAACTTGGAAGCAGGTAAGTCGACATCCTAGCTCTGCCAAGACAGGGTAGGCAAGTCCTTCATAACCCCTGCTCTACAATCAATGTCTGTCAGAGAAACGGGGCCAAATGGCTGAAGATTGGTGCTGTAATGTATGGAGAGAAAATGGGAACTGTCCAGGCAACCACTGGTATGTCAGTTCTTAGTTTTGGAAGCTGCAGGCCCTGCACTTCCTATATAATCAGATATATTTATCCCTCTCAGGTCTCTGAGGTGGTTGAAGAATAGATAGCTAGAGTCTCATAGTTAAATTTTGAGTTGTTTAGGAATCAAGAGGGTGTTCTGCATCTAAAAAGATGTTTTTAAAATTGTGATGCAAGTTAGTCTGAAAGCTGAGTTAGATATAGAACTTTAAACTCATGGAGATGGTTAGATAGTAGAATTTTAAAGTCAGGTGCCAAATACATATGGACTGGACATTGGGAATGTACGCTATGCCATATAACTCTCATAATTGTGGCCTAATTACCTCTGTTGTTTTGTATTGTATTTATTATTATAAGAGAAAGAGCCATTTGTTGGACTGAAAGGGGGAGCTGTTGGGGGGAAAAAGATATACCTTAAACTTAAAAAAAAGGGAAGGGGATGGGTGGGTTGAGGCAGAAGTCGGTGAGAGGATGGGACTGGAGCGGGGAGTAGGGAGGGGATTGTGATTGAGATGTAACTTGAAGAAATAAAAAATAACTAATTTAAAGTTTTTCCCTTTTTTCAGGGTACCTTAGAGCACAAACAAAAAATCCATGTATGTATGTGTGTGTGTGTGTGTGCGTGTGTGTGTGTATGTGTGTATGTGTGTGTGCATGTGCATGCAGGTGCATCTTGTTTAGAAACAAGATTTCAATTCTTTGATTTCACCAATGAAGACCTGGAAGCCAGATGCTGGGGTGAAAACCTACTGGCTCCAAGAGCCAGAGAAAGCACCCAGCAGACCTTCCTACTCCACCTAGGTCGCAGAAGGAAAAAGCTCTTCCTCCTTCTCCACACTGTCTTTTTTTTAATGTTTATTTATTACTTCAAGTTACATCTCCATCACAGTCCCCTCTCTCCACACCTCCCGGTCCCCTTTCCCACCTTCTCCCCCCTCTCCCACCTATTCCACTCTTCTTAAGTGGGGTGCCCCTACATATCAGCCCCCCTCAGTTCATTAGTCCTATGAGGGCTAAGAGCTTCCTCTTGCACTTGGGGCTTATTTGCCAACTCCATTAGGACAAGGTCTGTGTTCCTGCTCCTTTTGGTGCATTGGTTGTAGTATAGTTATCCTGTACTATATGGCTAAAATCCAATTATAAGTGAATAGATGCCATGTGCATCCTTCTGAGTCTTCTCCACACTGTCTTAAATACCCTTCAACTCACTGTCCCTCTTTTCTGCTTCCTGTGCTTTCTTATGTTAACTCCCTATCAACTGGTTGTTTGCTCTACCTCTTGATCTATGGTGGACTTCATTTAATCCAGTTTACAGAAAGCTCTTCTATTAAAGGTGTGTGCTAGGACTGAACCACACCACAAGAAACAGGTTTTTCCAGTTTACAATCTCGGGGTTCACAATATGTGATCACAAATGTGATCTTGATCAGAGAAAATGGGCAAAAATAAAGACTGCTGATAGGAATTGGTTATTTTAGAAAAGTAAGAGGAATAGGAGGGGTACTAGAGGGATGCTGGGGCTGACGATACATATTTCCTGATGTTAGTAGCAATTCCAAGACATATTCCTTTGTGACAGCTCATAAGCACATACACCTCTCTGTTTGGAAAGAACATGTCAAAAATTATGCAGAAAACAAGAGGACTGAAATTTGGTACTTCAATCACTATGCTAATCTCATGTTTATGTTATTTCTAAACATTTACAGAAAAGGTTGTAAAAAAACAGCCTCAGAATGCCTTTTTGTTGACTTAAAAAAGTGAATCATCTATACAATATATGCACACAAATGCAAGAAATTAATTTGAAACCACCACATTTTAAAGGACTGGTGGAAACTTCTCACCAGCTTGTAATGTAGTACTGAGTCATTGACTTCTTTGTGTTGGGTAGTACAGAAAACTATGTGACAAGGCAAATAGCTCTACACACTGCCACCTACCCAGTAGAGAAATCGATTGCTTCTTTCTGCAGGTCAGTGTGAGCAAAAGCAACTGCGTGACACCTTCAGGTGTCCTGCCACCTGAAAAGCTCAAGAAAACAGGCCTTGAAGAATTACATGGACATCCCCATCATAATGTCAATGACAAGGTTAGAGCCCATGGGAGTGTGTGCAGTCGGAGGGTAGTTGGGGAGCAGACGTGAGCTAGACTGATGTGGCCCCTCAAATACCACTGATCTTCCCGTGATGTTTTCACGGGCCAGGCACCAAGCCTGGTATTCCATGTGAGACAGAGAACACAATGAAGAGCTATTTACAACGGCCTTGCTGAGAACAAGCCCAAGGCTTAAAAGGCACAGCCAGGAGATACCTTTTCCTCAGCATGCACATTGAGTTTCCAGAGAAAATAATAAAGGAAATGATTCTTTTCTTGTGAAATGTGAATTACACAGTGCGATTTAAGTTTTTGACATTTCTTGAGATGGAAAATAATGAAACATTCAACTCATGAAAACAGGAAGAATCAATACATTTGGCCGTAAACTTACAGCTTTGATTGTGAGGGTTTTACATGGTAAATAAGTGTAGTAAGATGAACAGACACAGTGAAAACTGTACAAATGGAGAAGTTATTTTGAAGACCCACAATGAAAGAGGTGCCCAGTAATTTCCAGCAGAAGCCATCTGCAGAGGAGAGAGGGAGAAGTAAGGATTATGGTTTAAGATTCATGGACTGCAAAGCACAATGATCAGTAAGTTTAGGATTCTACCACAGGGAACAAAATGGAAGTTTATTTATTGCACCATCGTTTACTGAATGCTGTCAGACGGGTAAATCCTGGGTTTCCTGGATGAAATGCAGTGCCCCAAACTTCCCTGATGAGAGGCAGGTTAGCGGGTGGAGCACTGAAGTATCACAGTTTAGATGTGGGCAGACGATCACGTGACTCACTGTGAAGTCATAGATAGGGGACATCTAACATCTGACACAAACCGGAAACCATAAAGAAGTTGCTAAGGGAGGAGGTGCTGGAATAGAGTCTTAAAGGACAGAAAGGGCAAATGTATTCTGGAAATATTGGGAAATCTATGTGTTTCTCAAACTTGCTACGATAAACTTGCTACTAACTTCTGAAAAAAAAAGACTATTTCAGAGGCTCTGGAGATATCTTTATGGATAAAGCATTTGCCACACTACCATGAAGACCTAAGGTAGAATTCCCAGCACCCACATAAAAGGGGGCAGGCCTGGCAGCCTGCCTATAACCATACATACCACCTAGGAAGCAGAGACAAGGAATCCTAGGGGGAGCTGGCTAGTTAGAGAAGCCCAATCACCAAGAGACCCTGCCTCAGGAAATAAAGTGGAGATTCACCAAGGAAGGCATCTGGCACCAACTCTGTCCTCTATTTGCCCATATGTATAGCCATATGTGGACCTGCATACGCACACATGCACGTGCACATGCATATGTACACACACATGTGTGTACACACATGCACACTCACACACATGCATATGCTCACACCTACCCACACACACCCACACACACCCATGCCAGTATTGCAGTGAAGAGAAACTAGGATGTGTAATGGACTAGTACTCTGAGTAGAAACCCAAGGGAGGAATCTAAGAAGAAATTTGAGACTATTCAGGACCACTGGGCCAGATGGGGACATGAATAACACAAACAAGCTCAGCTTTGCTTTGTATCCACAGTATAGCCACCAGACTATGCAAAATGGATTCCCACATACAGTCTCGGGAAATGATAATTATAGGAAACCTTAAATGGCCTGTTTGCTAAAATCTGGCAGATTCATGATGTGTCTTAGTAAAAGCCCCCATTTGAGATGTGAGAAGAAAGAATGAGAGACTTGTTTGCTGAACTAGATCCAATGTGCAAAGCAAAATTAACAGATGAAACAAAAGTGGTCCGAACACTGGGGGAAATTCAAGTGTCGTCTAAGGTCTTGCTTCAGTCAGGAATTCATGTTCTAAAAATAATCAGGCTTGTACTGGGAAATAATTTCCAAAATTTTCAAGTACAGGGATTTCTTTTTAACATCAAACACATTATTTTACAGAATTTCACCTGGTATTTATATCAGTGATTTTTTTAATACATAAAAGCTATAGAAAGACAGGAAGACTGAACAAATATGTGTCTGACATATAACTGTTAGAGTGTACTTGCAATTTTCATCCAAAGAAGTAACTGGAAATGTAGAAAATGTAAGTATCAACTTTAAAATATCTTTTACTTAAAAAGTATTATCTTTAAAATCCAATGTAACATTATATTCTGAGAATAACCTCACCAGCATTATTTTGTAATGTCTAACAACTTGCTCTGCCAATACATTCATATGTGAACTTACTCTTGAGGAGTGATATACAGAATTAACCAGCTACTCCTGCCAGCAAGAACAGCACAGTTGTTTTGTTGTTGCTGCTGTTGGTGTTGTTATGGGTTTGTTTTGCTTCGGTTTTTTTTGTTTTGTTTTGTTTTGCTATGGAGAAGTGAATTACATCTCTGAGACTCAATTGCAGTCATTTAGTAACTATCTAAGTACCACATAGTTTCTAGTTTTGAAGGGTTATCAGTTTTTCCCCCAAAAGCAAGTGATTTCCTTCTTTCCCACCAATAGGGTTAAGTGAATCTGTCCACCAACTCTCACCATTCAAGTGAGGCAGCAATGAGGCCCATGGCACAATCTGACTCAGGGCTGAGGTGCTGAGGTCAAGAAGGCATTGCTGACTGGCATAAGGCCATAGCGAAGTTGCATTCAGAGCCATGGCAGAAGCCCATGTGAAGCCAATGGGAAACCACCCTGATCAACCATGATTTGACTTCAGGGAATCTGAAATTATACTCATGCACATAAGCACCATTCAATCAATAAAATAAAATCTCTACAATATGGACTTCCTTCTGAAAACATAATTCAGCTTTGAGAAATTATTTAATAAATTAGTAGCAACAATTGGCTCAGCACTTATCTACAATCAGAAGACTTGCCAGCACCAAACGTGACTAGCCATCAACAAGCAATAGCAAAACCTGCAGTCCCTCCATGTAATAAGATAGGGTCATTGCATAAGACATA
>CAJQZJ010032781.1:175238-189509 GCA_907164525.1 Lophiomys imhausi
AAGAAGAAGAAGAAGAAGAAGAAGAAGAAGAAGAAGAAGAAGAAGAAACAGTCCCATCTTTAAATATCATGGGTTCTACACCAGGTACGTCTGTTCAGGACAATGAGCTGGGAACGTCACACAGTAATGAGACAGCTCTGAAGTCGGTGCCTGGGCTGCGAGAACCTGAAGGAACCAGAGTGCCACAGCACCGCCTGATGACAAGCACTGCGACTTATAAAACCTTAGAAGGGACGTGAGGAGCCCCAGGATTAGTGTAGTGGGTTGAATGAGAATGAATGGCCTCATAGTCTCATATATTTGAATGTTTGTTACCTGGGAGTGGAACTCTTTGATCACTTTAGAAGGATTAAGAGGTGTGGCTTTGTTGCAGGAAGTGTGTCACTGGGGGGGGGGGTGGATATGAGGTTCCTAATGCCCATGACTCTCTCTGCCTTCTATGGATCAGGATGTATAGCTCTCAACTACTGCACCAGAGCCATGGTGGCCACAATGCTCCCAGTCATGAGGATAATGGAGTAAGCCTCTGAAACGGTAAGCAAGACTCTCAATTAAATGCTCTTCTTTATAAGAGTTACCTGACTTGTCGTGTCTCTCCACAGCAATAGAGCAGTAACTAAAACAACTAGCATTAAGTTAGGATAAAAATACACAAGGCAATCTCTGGGAGTCTACTTATAACACTCAAGGCCCATGTGATTCAGAAAACACTTTTATAGAGAGCCACGTACTTATTCAATGCTAATATAAATGCATTTGGTTTGCAAAAGACACATGACTGAGACTGTGAACAAAAGGTTAGCTCCAGCACAGTTAGATCACAATCTTTCATTTTGCTTACAATCATGTTAAGCAGCCATGCAGAACAGCACAGCCCCCTTGGATTCCAATACCAGCTTGAAAATAAATCAAGTTGGGAGATGGTGCTTTTATCATCTGTAACAACCTCTTATTAAGATCTTTGTGAGACTACACCTACATTTTTAAAAACTCTCTCAAATATGTACATATATTTGAATGAAGTCAAATCACATTATTATATTGGCCTGAAACACTACAGAACACAACAGAGACACAAAAGACACTGAGAGTTGGGGTGACAGTAGATTTTACTACAGCCCAAAAAGATTTCAGAATAACATTAAAAAAAATATTTTCAGTTGGATAGTGATGGTGCACACCTTTAATCCTAGCACTTGGGAGGCAGAGGCAGGTGGATCTCTGTGAGTTCAAAGCCAGCCTAGCTGGTCTACAGAGAGAGTTACAGGACACCAAGGACTACATGGAGAACCCCTGTCTCAAAACACTAAATTAAAAAAATTTTTTTTCACATGCTCCAAAATAATAAATAACAATATCTTAATTCTAGGTAATATTTAAGACATCCCAAGTCCCTCAGTTCTATACAATAAATATTGTTGCTACTTCTCTTTCAATATGGAAAAAATATTAATGGAAAATGGGATTAAGCAACCTTTTCACAATTACATAAATATGTATGAATGTTGAGATTGCTACTCTTTTAACTACTGGATTACCTGATACATCTCTACTTCATGTTTTCATGATGCAGTACTGAGTAGGGGTGTTGACTGCAGTGGTGGGAACTTGGTCCACACAACCCCATTCTGGCTCCCTAGCCTCACAGCTATGTGAACTAGATGTGGGTGAGTTTTCACACAGTCATGATTTATGCAGGTGTTTGGACAACCCTGGTCTCCTCCATGATAACATGTTGATTTCTTTTTCTACAACTAAGTCTAGAGCATAAAAAGTGCCAAGGCTAGTTTCTTAATGGTAGCTCCATTATATGTGACAATGTCAGAAGCATCCCAGGAAAACCTGCTGTCTGGAATTAGAAACTTCTGCATAAGTTTATAACCAGAGCAATCCGACATTACTTAAGAAGCAGAGGCATAACGATATTACTACAGACCATGAGCAACAGCGCATTCATTTAAAGAACACATGAATTGCGAGCCTGAGATTAAAGCATCCAGAATCTAGCAATTTCTATTTCCAAATCCTAAAAAAGCAGAATCCCTATGAAGACACCTGCTTCTGTTACTGGATGGTCATAGAAAAAGAGTTCTACAGTAGATAAGTATACATAGATACACTGGAAGAATATGATAACTTTGTTCCTGTGCAGACAATAAAGGCAATAGGAAATAACCTTGAAGAGACACACAGAGTGAAACAAACGCTTAAGATTTAGGGCTTGCCTCATTAGAGAAATTTCTTTTTGCAGTAGACAAGGAATTCCTACAGAGACTCACACTAACCGTAGAGTGCTCATACCCCTCCCCACACAGCTCAAGGTACATTATGAAAGAGGGAGAAGAAAATTTTCAAGAGCCAGATATCAGGGAAGACTGCTTCAAAGCAGGGTCTTCTGGATGTTGGAACAACTGTACTCATGAACTTGACAACTGTGGTTGCCTGAGCAAGACCTGTACAAGATCAAGCCAGTCAACATGAAGCCCCAACACCAGCTGGAGATCTCTGGAAGTTGATGGCTATTGGGGGTGGGGGGAGTTGGTTCTCCTCAGGGAAGTGGTCCCTGGTACATTCCAGTGGATGGCCCTTCACACACATACATAAGAACAACACAGAATGGATTCAGTGGACTATGAGAAAAGGACATGAAGTTGGGAGGGGAAGGTGATGGGGGGGCTGGGGGGGAGTTGGAGAGGTAGGGTGGTGATATGATTAAAATACATTGTACATGTGTATGAAATTCTCAAAGAATAGATTAAAAAAAAACAACTTGGAAGCAGGTACGTTGACAGCCTAGCTCTGCCAAGACAGATAAGGCAAGTCCTTCATAATTCCTGCTTTACCATTAATGTCTGTCAGAGATACTGGGCCAAGAGGCTGAAGATAGATGCTCTAATGTATGGAGAGAAATTGGGGACTGTCCAGACAGCCAGTTGTCTGTCATTTCTTAGTTTTGGAAGCTGCTGGGCCTGCACTTCCTATATAATCAGATATGTTTATCCTTCTCAGGTCTCTGATGTGGTTGAAAGCTAGATAGTTAGAGTCTCATAGTTAAATTTTAAGTTTTATAGGAATTAAAAGGATGTTCTAGGTCTAAGAAGATGTTTTTAAGTTAGTAATGGAAGTTAAGATGGAAAATGAGCTAAGTATAGAACTTCAAACTCATGAAGATAGATAGATAATAAAATATTAATATCAGTTGCCTAATATTATGGACTGGACATTGGGAATGTATGTTATACCTTATAATTTTGATAATTGTGGTCTAATTATTCAAAAAAGAATTATGAATTCTGGGAGAAGGAAGAGAGGGTGGGAATGTGGGACTGGAAGGAGTGAGGGAGGGGACTGACCGTGATGGAGAAAAGTAATAAATAAACATTAGAAAAAAAGATTTGGTGTTTGGGAAAGCAACTAATGTTCTGAGATAATTCTGAATATCATTTAATAAGATTTGGAGAGGAGTGAGGGGTGAGGTTATACACATTCCCATTTCTCTAATATAGTTGTTTTCTGAATCATTTTTTTCTATAGATATCTAAGGGGGAAGAAAATAGAACAAAGAATACTCATGATTATTAGAGCAATTTGTCTAAGGAGTAGTTCCTCACTTACCAAAGTAAGCTCCTTCCCCCGAAAGCTATGGAAAACATTCTTCCTGACATAGTTAAGTGAAGGTAGCTTGATGATGGACATGCTGCCTTATTCATGATACCACTGTTAGAATCAGTGCTCACTGTGCAAACTTGTACAACAACTTTGGAAATCAATCTGGTAATATCTTGGAAAATTTGGAGTTCTACCTCAAGACCCAGCCATACTCCTCCTGGGCATATGCCCAAAATATTCTCCACCAAACTACAAGGATATCTCCTCAACTATGTTCATAACAGCTTTATTCATAATATCCAGAAACTGGATATAACCCAGATGTCCTTCAACTGAAGAATGGATAAAAAAATAAAAAACCTGCAGTACATTTACACAATGGAATACTACACAGCTATCAGAAACAAGGAAATCATGCAATTCTCAACCAAATGGATGAAACTAGAAAAGCTCATCCTAAGTGAGCTGACTCAAACCTAGAAAGGTAAACATAGTATGTATTCTCTTATAAGTGGATATTAACCATACATCAAGGGATAACCATTCTACAACCTACAGGCCCAAACAGACAGGAACCTAGCATAACTATTCTAGGAAAAACTCAACTCATGAGTGAGTCATGGTACCTGTTACAGATTAGTGGAACACCTTACCCTAGATGGTGTGCCATATCAAGCCCCAGTACAAGAGGAAGCTCTTGGCCCTCACATGACTGATGATCTGAAGGAGCTTGATATGTGAGGGCCTACCTCATCTGAGGAGAAGGAGACTATCAAGTAGAGAAACAATGAAGGAGGGAGGGAGAGACCAGAAGGGGAGGAAGGAGGGGACTGTGATTGAGAGGTAACTTGAAAAAACAAATTAATTTAAAAAATAGGTAATTAAGCATAAAAAATAAAATAAAAATGAAAAACAAATTTTTCAAATAATAGTTTACCAAAGGCATACTTGCCTTACTGGCATGAAATGAAAAATGGTCTTAATTTCAGGTTAGAATGTTACACTACAGGTTACCACATAGTTCATGCCCTCTTGGATATCAGCTTATAAGTTTTCTTCATATATATAAAGGATATTTTCATTGTTCGGTATTTAAAAATGCAGTTAAGAGATTTAACATGTTGTAAGTAAATTAAGGGTTACTATAGTTCAACTTGGTTTTTCTAAATCTCTAAGAGTTGAAGTAATTTGGAGCTAGGATAAAATACTTGAGCACAATGGTGTTAGCCCATACCTTTAACTCCAGCACAGACAGGAGGAGCACTATAAAGTTAGTTGTCTTCTAAATTCTAGAGTTACAATGAACAGGATGGTGATGGTTCACACCTTTAATCCAATGGAGACAGAAACATGTAGATCTCTGAGTTCAAGGCCAGCCTGACACAGAGCAAGCTCCAAATAGAGAAAAACTTAGATCCAGGGGTGGTGGTTCACACCTTTAATTCCAACAACTGGGAGCCACACTCCTTTGATCTCAACACTTGAGAGGCAGAGGTGGGCACATAGGATTTAAAATGACTTAAGTTTAAAAGCCACTTGCAAAAGAAAAGCTTAAATTCAAAGTGAATTGTCCTCTGTGATCTCAAAATATATACACAGCTCCAAAATTTCAAGAGTTTTTCTTTTAATCTCAATTGAAAGCTAATACTTTTTATATTGTCAAAAAGCCCAACTTGTTCTAGGAAAGATATTACCTGCCAAAAAGGTAACAAAAACAAGTTAGGAATGGGGCAGGGTTCTCCTGTTCTTATCTTTCCAGGAGATTAAAAGCATCCAACTAAGGAGTCCAGGGACAACTGGACAACTGAAACTTATGAAGAAAAGGGAGGAGACACCAAAGAAGACAAGACAAATAGCCCAGATGATCTAAACTCACAGACTGCCTCACCTCATTAACTGTTTCCTCAAAAATCTACATCCAGAACAACTTCAAAATGGCTAGCTTAGATGGTCCAGCCTCAGAGACTGTTCCAACCAGGACTTCATTAAAGTCCTGAACTTTCCTACCAAATGTTCAGCTTCTGACAACAAACTTCTCAGGACATTTAAATAGCTGAGCACAAAAAGACCGGCCAACAAATATTACTATTAACTTGCTTAGCCATTTTTACATTCTTATTTGGGCCCTCCAAACAGGTTTCCTATGTCCAACAGCAGGAAGCAATTTTAAGCAACACCCCATTCCTAGAAGGTGGTGTGGGTGGTTTGTTTTTTGTTTTGGTTTTTTTTTTTTTTTTGGTCATTTGAAGGGTTATAGGTGTTTGTTGTCATTTAGGAGGATTGGTTACAAGTTGTTAAATGGTCTTGTTAAACAAAGTCTAGGAGGTTAGACCCTCTCTCCTTTTCTTTTCTCTATCCTTCTTTCTCTCCTATGTAGGGGGAAAAGACTTGAAAAAAAGGGGGATATAGACATGATATAAGAATGATAAAGAGAAAGAGGCAGATTATTGAATCGACTCATATCTTTGTATATTGATACAAAATTAAGGTTCTATTTGGCTACATCAGTATAGATCTTTGTATATGGATACAAAATTAAGGTTAACTCTTTTTAAAGTATTGTACCTGTGTAATTCTTTAAAATGCAATGTGAAGTTCTAGGCCTTTTGATAACAACTATCACAAACTGTTTAGGATAACTAAGAAATGCAAACTAATAGTCATTCAAACTTGTCATTTTGTTAGATACTAGTTTAGTGTATCATAGATGTTTTCTAAGTTAATCAGAAGTCAAGTTGCTAAGAGACAAGCAACAGTTGCTTATTCAAATATACAGAGATAGACAGATGGTCTTCAAAAATCTCAAGAGATCTGTAGAATATGGAATTTAAAGATGTTTTCTTAACTTAAGATTTTTTGATATTGAGACATGTCAGCTCCTGACAGCACCCCCCATTCTACTTCAAGTAGATAATGAGCATCAAAGAATCTCCATTTGGAGATGGGTGCATTAGTGGCAAGCTTGTCAGTGGACAAGAAAAATCCCTTCCTTCAACTGTAGATAGAATGCTGTCAGAAAAGGACGAAACTTGGAAGCAGATAAGTTGACAACCTAGCTCTGCCAAGACAGGGTCAGCTAGTACTTCATAATTCCTGCTTTACAGTTAATGTCTCTCAAGAGATAGCGGGGCAAAAGGCTGAAGATAGATGCTCCAATGATATAGAGAGAAATTGGGGACTGTCCAGGCAGCAAGTTGTCTGTCATTTCTTAGTTTTGGTAGCTGCTTACTCAGCACTTCCTGTTTATTCAGATATATTTATCCTTCTCAGGTCTCTTATGTGGTTGAAGACGAGATAGTTATAGTCTCACAATTAAGCTTTAAGTTGTTTAGGAATTATAGGATGTTCTGGGTCTAAGCAGATGTTTTGTTAAATTGGTAATGCAAGTTAGGATGGAAACTGAGTTAGGTATAGAACTTTAAACTCATTGAGATAGATAGATAATAGAATATTATTATTAGTTGCCAAATACATATGGACTGGACATTGGGAATGTGTGTTATGCCTTATAATTTTCATAATTGTTCTTATTGTTTTGTATTGTATTTAATTTATTGTTATAAGAAAAAGAGCCTTTTATTGAACTAAAAGGGGGAGATGTTGGGGGGAAAAGATACTCTTTAAATAAATTTTTAAAAAAAGAAAAAGAGGAAAGGAGGGAGAGGGGGAAGAGGGTAGGAGGGTGGGACCAGGAGGAGAGGAGGGAGGGAGCTGTGATTGAGATGTAATTTGAAGAAATAAATAAATATTGAAAGAAAAAATGAATCAGTGCCCACAAAGCCAACACTCTGGGAAAGCATTAGATAAGCTTTGTACTCTCCCCACACAAGAAGCTTGTGTGGAAATCAGCAATGTGATTACCACAGTAGTAAATCAGTTGATAAAGAATATGCCAAACACAGTTGTGAGTTGTAAGAATTATTTGCTCCATATTTTATTATCAAAAAACAATTAATTAGCTTCTATTTTTAAAAATTGTTCCTATTGCAAACTCATGAAAGAATATGCATCTATCAATTAGCCAATTAATTAATAGAATATAGCCAAAGGTTAACATTTGGAAAGTTACTATATATAGAATATAGAATAGTGCTTCACCAACTATTCTAGGGGAAAATGGGTGCTCATAAATACTGACAGACTTGGGGTAAAGCACACACTGTTCACGCCTGATAGTACACACATGTACTCACAAAACTAAGATGGATCTGTTAGGGCAGGCAAGAGGGCTCGGTGGGGAACAGTGTCTCCTGCTAAGCCTGATGACCTGAGTTTAATTTTCATGATCCATAGGCAAAAGAAGAGAACCAATCCCCATGGGTTGTTCTCTGACCTCCACACATACACCATGGCACCTCCACTCACTCTCTCTCTCTCTCTCTCTCTCTCTCTCTCTCTCTCTCTTTCTCTGTGTGTGTGTGTGTGTGTGTGTATGTGTGTGTGTGTGTGTGTGTGTGTTCGTGCCTGTGTGTATGTGTGTGTGTATCTGTGTGTACAGGTGTGCTCATGTACCCATGTACATGTGGAGAGCAGAGGTTGATTGTTCTCCAATGTTTTTTAGACAAGGTCTCAGTTCCCCATTTAGGATAAACTGACTGGCCAGTGAGCTAGCAGAATCCCTATCCCGCCCCCAGCCCCTCTCACCCCAGAATGTTTACGGCCACCGGGTCCAGCTTCCATGTGGACTGGTGGGATCTAAAGTCAGGTGTCCATGCTAGTGCAGCTCCATGCTAGTGCAGCAAGCACTCCACTCACTCAGCCGTCTTCTCAGTGCTCCCTATGCATGCTTCCCTGTTTGTCCACTCTCAATACTTCTCGAGTCTATTTCTCCTGATAGCTGAGGTTTTCCTGTGCATTTCTCAGAGGAGCCCTTTGAGTCCCAATCTGTCACTAGGAAAAAGAACGACATTAACCACCTGCCTGCTGTAGCTTCATCCCCCAGAACGAAGCATTCTACACTGCAGTACTCCCCCTTCAACCATGCCTAGAATCTACACTGAGAGTGGGTGTTGCTTCTCGTCAAATCTAACCCTAATTACATGACTCATTTATCATCACTCTCCATCTATATTCATATAAAAAGATCCTATGATCTCTATTAGTCCTGCATACGTAACTGGGTTTTAATACTTCCTTCAACTTATTTCACAGAAAGTTTTCCTCCTGTAGGATGGAACACTTCTCTAGAGTCAACCACTCCTGCTTAGGCCCCTGGAAGGTCTGTGTTCAGCTGATTTTGAAAAAGCGCTTATTTTCAAATATATTCCTTTACCAATCTCAACTACCAACTCCTACTGAAGTCACCATCTGCAAATCATTTCTCAGACCTGTGAAGCCAGGGACACAGGCAATTCACCCTCTGCCAGGCACACAAACTTCTAGCAGGCAGCATTCATGTCTAATGGTAGACCAGCATTCACTGGTCTACTCCCCTTAAATACCACAGGAGGGATATAGCTGTGTATATCATATAATACCATTATATTATGCCCAACATAATATTGGTTAAGAAGATTCAGAGACCACATGACAAAAGAAGTCCTTAAATTTATGTTTTTCAACCTGAAATTTCATTAAAATGATAATGAAGAGATTTAGTCCAAGGTATCTTCATTTGAGGTCTCCAGAAGCAGGACTCTGAGATAAGGGGTCTTGAATAGAAGCAATTTATATGCTAGTTGACCCTTGGAAACACTGGCAGAAAGGAGGAAAATGAGATATGGGCTATCAATAAAGGGTCCCTTAGCAAACAGTATCCATGGGCACCTGGGCCTTAATGGCTTTAGGTTATTCCAACAGAAAATGAAGCCAGGGTACTTATCAGTTCCCACTGCCCTTGCTTAAGACTTACTCTCAGGCTCTGCAAACCTGTCCTGTGGGTAGGTGAAACAGCCTCCTAAATAAGATAGAGTCCTCTAGTTAACTCTGGAGGTGTTGGCATCTAGAAGGTGGCATGAGTGTGGGGAGTAGAATTCAATGAAGAGGGCCCACCGTTCTCCAAAGGGGCAGAGAACGTGCCTGCCACCCACAAGAGGATATAAACTGTAACAGAGTAGAGGAAGACAGAAGGCAAATGGAAGAGTAGTGATTGAGAAAGCTCAGTCTATACTCCACACCTCAGAATAGAAAGGGAAGGAGGAAGTCAGGAAGTGTGTAAACCCTGAGGAAAGAAGCAATCCAATTTCAGAGTCCAATTTCAGAGTACTAACTGGAAACTCCAATCAAGACTAAGACAAGGATTAGTGCAGAGGTTGTAATGTGCAGCCTGCCCTCTGTCCATGTAAGCTTTCACATATTTACAGTAATTTATCATGCTGAGTTGTTGAGGGAAGGTCTAATATTGTTTCTGATCCATTGAATTCAATGCTAAGATCTGGTTACTGCCCCTTCTGAGGTATTCTCTTGATTGGTTAATAAAAGTCGCTTATGGCCAATTAGCTGGGCAGAAAGAGTATAGGACGGCGGGACTTCCTGAGATCAGAGCAGGATCTTTTTATATGAATATGGATGGAGAGTGATGATAAATGAGTCATGTAATTAGGGTTAGATTTGACGAGAAGCAACACCCACTCTCAGTGTAGATTCTAGGCATGGTTGAAGGGGGAGTACTGCAGTGTAGAATGCTTCGTTCTGTGGGATGAAGCTACAGAGACTCTGTCTGTCTCCTTCTGTGTCTCCCGGAGGAGAGAGAGTCTCTGTGTGGCCAGAGAAGCCTATGAATGTGCCATGAGCTATCCTCAAATGTCTGTTAGGACAGTTAGCCTTAGGAGCAGAATGTGGAAAAGGGAGCCCTGTGGTCCACAGGTAGGGACAAGAAAATGACACAGGAGTGAAAGAGGGCAGCATGCAGCTACCTCAGAGAATCGAGTACACAGCATTGTCCTACTACTGGGTTTTTGTCCAAAAGAAAGGAAAGGAGTGTGTCACTGTGCACAATCATGGTCACTGCAGCATTATCCACCAAGGTGTAGAACCGCGCCAGGCATGATAGCACACACCTATAATTAGAGCCTCAGGGCAACTCAGGAAGGACAACTGCAACGCGTTTCATGCTATCCTGGGCCAAAGAGTGAGCCCTAGCTGGACTAAGACCTTGTCTCACAACAATGATGATGGCCAGGACAATGGCAATGATGATACAGAACTAGTCTACATATACATTGACAAAAGAAAGGATTAAGAAAATGTGCTATGTTAACACATACATAAAATGAAATCAATGATTAAGCCAGTTTTAATTTTTAATTTTGAAAAGATGTGTGTGCATGTTTCTGTGTGTGCAGGTACACATGTGAGGAGGGTCTCAAAGGACAAACTTAAGGGTTGTACTCTGATAAAGGCCACCTACCTTTTTAGAGACAGAGTCTCCAATTGGACTGGAGTTCATCAACTGGGCTAGATTGGCTGGCCAGCAAGCCCTAGGGGTTCTCTGGTCTCCACCTTCCCAGAACTGGGATGATAAATGATAGACACAATTCTGACATTTTTGTGTGGCTCTGGGGGTGGGACATGGATCCTCTAGTTTGTACAGTAATTGCTTTACCACCTCAGTCTTCTCCCCAGTCCTTCCCCCAGTCTTTAAAAAAGAAAAAAGGCAACCCTGTCATTTACAACATTGATTAAGCATAGAGAATGTTGCACATGGTGAACCAAGCCAGTACACATGAGCTGTGTGGTTTCACTATATAGAAGTTATACAGAATAGTGAAATAATTTCGCTATTCTGTAGAGTATGAAAAAGACTCAAAGCAGAGAGGGTAACAGAAGTCATCAGGGACCAGTGAGAGGTGGCGCTGATGATCGAAGAATCCTGAGTTTTAGTTTCACCTGAAATGTAAGCTCTACTTATGTAGAAAGATACAATGATTCATAGTAATGAACTATACACCAAAAAAATCTGCTAAGAGACTAAATGCTAAACATTCTCACCACAAAACAATATTTGAGGTGCTCAATATGTTACCTAGCATGCTTTATTATTTCAAACATTTACACACATCAAATCATCACATTGTGCATGGTAGATGCACACATATTTTATTTATCAATTTAACTGTCTATATTGTCAGATCTAGGGCATTTGAAATAGAAACATATTAGGATAAAAAATCTATCATATTTGCCAATATAAAACTGTTTGAAAATTCTGATCAATAGTTGCATAATAGAAGAGAGAGATGAAATCAATTAAAGTAGAGGGATCATTTGTATGAATATGCCAAATGAACTCCATTACTTTGTGTGCTAACTTTAAAAATTAATACAAAAATGGAAGGTAATTAGAGAAGATCATGGCTCAGTTATAAAAGTGTTTGTTGTACAAGCATGAAAATCTGAGTTCAGATACCCAGCACCCACATAAAGTCAAGGCTTGAGATGCTTTCCTTCAAATTGTTGGACAGGGAGGGTATCCTGGAAATCCCCAAAATAATACAGTGTATTTCCATGCTCTTCATTGTCCACCAGAACATGATAGTAAGACCTTATTGCTGAAAATACCAAACACTTCGATGTATGAACATGGAGGAATCAAGTTGGTACCAACCAAAAGGGCATGGAGGAATCGAGTTGGTACCAACCAAGAGGCTTCTTCCCTTCTGGCTACCTTTCCTGTTAATGAAAGGTGCTATGCAGGCTGCTATGGGGAAAAGTCAGCTACAGTGTTACATAGCTGTGAACTTTGTGAACTGCAATAATGATGATGAAGTGATAAGATATACACAAAGGTGCAATAGTGGCACAAATATTATGAGGGTAACCAACCACTTTCTAATTGGATTTAAGGATCTATCCACAGGAGAAAACATACTGGTACTGTGAATCTGGCCAAGAATCCATGATTACAAAGGTCATAGGCTCCAGGTGTAAACCTACTACTATTATTTTGCTAAATGGATATAGTATCAAATTATCCTCTAAATTCATAGCTATAATAATGAACTAGAGCAACTCTCCAACATCATCAGAGAAGCTTCTTTGTTCATTTGACAGCAGTTAATGCAGAAGCTCACAACTGGTCATTGTGCAGAGAAGAGTCTATGGATTACACAGCCACAAATGGGACATCGATATCACACTCCCTGTCCCCGAAGCTCAGGGACCATCAGGAAAGAGAGACCAAGAAGATTGTGAAGAGTCAGAGGACAGAGAGGACTGGCGTCTTCAGGACATGACAGGACCACAGAATTCATGAACTCAGGGAAGCTATGGTTGTCTTTATAAGACCTGCATAACATCAAGCCAGTCAGCATTCTAGCACAGAGTGGGAAGGAGTTCACAAGTCTCCATCCTTACCTGAGAATCTATAGATAGCTGGTGCCTCTGAGAGAGGGAAAAGTAAAGATTTTTGTGGTTTTCTTTCTACAATGTAAGTCATTTTTTAAAAGGTAGGTCAGCCATGTTCCCGTGGATAGCCCCACATGGTGAGTATATAGACAGCACAAACTGGACTCAGGAATTACAAAAGAGAGAGAGAAATAGACAAATAGAGGGGGGATATGGGAAGGGAGGGTGGACAAAACTGGTAGGAATAGGAGGAGTATGGAGGATATGGGAGGAGTTGAGGGAAGTGAATACAATCAAAATACATCATCTGCACATAGGACAGTCTCAAAGAATAAAAACGTATCTTTTTATACGTTATCAGAGCATGATGACACATGTGTGTAATCCTAGCATTGGAGGTCTGGGGATGGGAAAACTGAAATAGACAGATCCCTGCAGTTAGTGTACACAAATCAGGGAACTCTTGCTTCAATGAAAGATTCCTTCTTAAAAAAAAGAAAATCATGGCAGCACATGCCTGTAATCCCAGCATTTGGGGTGTAGAGGCAGGATGATCAGGATTCAAGGCCTGCTTCAGCTAAACAAAGTGTGTAAGGCCAGCCTGAGAAACACAAGACCTTGCTTCAAATAAACAAGTGGAGAACAAGTGAGGAAGACCAACCTCTGGCCTAAACACACATGAAAATAAATAAAATATAATAGCGTACTGCTTAAAATAGTCTTTAAATCTTCATTATAATTAAAAGAATTAACTTCACATTTCAAATTGCTCAAGGGAGCAGTGTCCACTCAGAAATGAAACAGACTCTGAATTATGACCAATGGATCACTAGGGTAAGGGCGTTATGTCCAGATAACAGGCAATGGCAAATCAGAGCGAAAAATAACTACTTGACTAATCAGCTGAATTGAGCCAGTAAATAGTCATTTACCACAGCGGCTGTAGAACAAGAATGAATTGTGGGTCACTGAGCAGATTCTCCCCCACTTGTTTCTTTACACTAATTTATTTCTTTCTCTCATGATTTCTAAACAAATGCTCTTCTTTCATAGTCCTAACACATTTAATAAATGCTTTTCTCATTAATTATAACTCTTGTCAAAACTCACATGTGGTAGGTTAAGACCCAGGGAAGCTTTTCAAAGAACAGAAGGTAAAGAAAGTTTTCTTAAAAGATGAGGTTTAGTTAGAGGACACAGGGCATACGTGAAATGAGTACAAACTTTTCACAAAGAAGAATTGTGAAGCCAAAATTCATTTATCTACACACACACACACACACACACACACACACACACACACACACTCACACACACACACACACACTCACACACACACACACTCACACACACACACACTCACACACACACTCACAC
>CAJQZJ010032781.1:207908-232340 GCA_907164525.1 Lophiomys imhausi
CACTCCCAGTGGCCTTCCCACTCCCAGTGGCCTTCCCACTCCCAGTGGCCTTCCCACTCTCAGTGGTCTTCTCACTCCCAGTGGTCTTCCTTATGATTCCTGAACCAGGAGAGCCACTGGTCACCAACACCAGTTCTCAAGACTGTCCACTCAATATGAGAGGCTACAACTTGTAGAAACACAAGGTGGAGCGAGACTGTCACCGACTCTCACTGATGACAAAGTCCAGAGTCAGCAAAAGTCCAACTCTCCAAAAGATATTCCAGAAGCATTTACCCACTATGCTTCCTCAACCCTTCAGGTTAGTAAATGACTCTTCTACGAGTTCACTTAGATCATATGAAGGTGACAAATGCTTGACCCCATATGGTTTACCCTTCCAGACAAGTTTGATAATTCTCTCAGCCCACATAACCTTACACAATCTCTCAATTGGTCTCCTCATCATGCCTAAGACACAGGAGTTCAGAATCATAGTGAGAATTTACCATAGTAAATTCTCTTTATCAGATTATCTTTATCAAAAAGTTAGCAACAGGCTGGGTATGGTGGCGCACGCCTTTAATCCCAGCACTTGGGAGGCAGAGGCAGGCGAATCACTGTGAGTTTGAGGCCAGCCTGGTCTACAGAGTGAGTCCAGGACAGCCAGAGATACACAGAGAAACCCTGTCTCAAAAAACCAAAAAAAAAAAAAAAGATAGCAACAGTTTAGAAGTAGTCAAGTAAAGCCTGCAGCCTTTGTTTGGCCTTTCTGGTGGCTCTGTTGACTTCTAAAACAAGTTAGGATCTGTGAAGCATGATAATTATTCAGTAAAGTTCCCCGAAAGTTTGAAAAAGTAGTATGAAAATTTCTTAGTGCTTAAAGACAGGGCTGGGCTCCAAAAGTGCTTCTTGATGGTTTCAAGTCTGCCATATTCTAGCAGCCAAAACGGCCCTGGTCATATCTGCTTATCAGCACTTTAGCGACATAATGGTCCACTTTTAGCCACCAAGACTCTTCCACTGAAGGTGCTAAGTCAGGAGTATCAATGTCATGACCTTTGGGAAAGAATGTGATGACATACTTGTGCAAACGGAAAAAAGTGAATAAGATATTGAGGACAGCAAAGATGAAGAAAACGGAGCCTAGTTCAGTGTGGAGGATGGTGTTAACACTGGAATTGCTGAAGTTTGAGTGCCCAGTAAGCAGCTTTTGTTTTCAGCTTTATAACTTTCTATACTTTTAACTGGTATGTACAAAATATACAAAGTTGCCAGCTAAATTTAAGATAACTTGAAAATTTGTGTGAGTCAACATGACAATAAATGTTTAGTAAGAGCTTGTCACAGCACACCCACAGTCAAGAGCAAGAACAAATGCCCGCATGCCGGCTTACTTATGCTCAGCTTGATTTGGTCAATCTTGCACCATTCACACCCCCCTTGCCTAGGGACTGGTACTGCCCACAGTGGGCCAGATCTCCCTAAATCAATTAATTAATTAAGACAATCCCCAGGGGGCCACCCGAGAGTCCCTCATTGAGACTCTGTTCCCAGGAGAGTCTAGGCTGTGTCAAGGTGACAGTTGGTGCTAATCATCATGCCTGGCTTTTCGCCATGTCACCCCTTCCACTATGTCAACACTACCCATCCTACTGATATCCCCAGCTTGCTCTCTGGCATCTTTCCTCAACCATGATCCCCTCCCCCTCCTTTCTGGGCTGTATTCTTTTGCACTCACAGCACTTTTCAGTTTTAATATTAACAATTTGCTTATTACTCATCCGTCTTCCCTATCTGGCTTGCAAACTTTAAAATGTCCTCTGCTGTGTCCTCTGTAGCATCTGAAGCCCAGTTAGAATAGTGGGGAACACAGAGGAAATGACCAGCTAGTATGAGTGAGTGAGTGAGTGAGTGAGTGAGTGAGTGTGTAAGTCAGTGAGTGAATGAATCAATGAGTGAATGAATGTGTGAGTGAGTGGGTGAGTGTGTGAATGAGTGTGAGTGGGTGAGTGTGTAAATGAGTGTGAGTGGGTGAGTGTGTAAATGAGTGTGTGTGTGAGTGTGTAAGTGAAATAAGATAGACTAATATCTTACCTTAGTGTAGAAGGGTAGAAAAGAGGGTTGTTTCTCTTTTATTTGTCCTCTCTTTTGGTTTCTTTTTATTTTTTTTTTCAAAAGCCATTGTGTAGCCCAAGCTAGCCTTAAACTCAGTACAGATTCTAGGCTGGCCTCTAACTGTTAGGATCCTTCTGTTCTAACCTCCCACACAGTGGAATTATAGACATGTGTCACCACACCCAGAAATCTGGGCTTCTTAGTTAAACATCAAAGGAGAAGCTGGAATGGGGGAGAGAGGATTCTCTGGTAGAAGAATGGGTGACACTAATTGGAGAGGTTTTATCAGCAGGTGTGAGGGCTTCTAATTGACAAATTAAGTATATGCATATGTTAGCACCTTTCCACATATGGACATATTGTGGAATGGACAGGTTAGACTATAACATATGTATTATTTCACAAACTTAATTCACTTTATGGTAAGAATTGAACATTTTAAACTGTAAGAAGTTTCTGCAGCTTGGTTGTGGCATTGGGGCTGTAGGCCTTGTGTGTTCTATTACTCTGGTTTTTAGCTTGGTGAAGCTTCTAAACTAGCAGAAACTGAGGATCAGGAGCAAGATCTCCAACAAGGGAGGGGAACAAACCAGCTTCCAAAGGAATTTGGGGAGATTTCAGCTAAAAGCAAAATGCACTAATTAGAAAAGAGAGTTAAGACTCAAAGCCAGCAGAGTGCTAATGAAGACTGGGAATTAAAGACTTCCTTCCTTCCTTCCTTCCTTCCTTCCTTCCTTCCTTCCTTCCTTCCTTCCTTCCTTCCTTCTTTTCTTTCTAGTGAGCCCAGAAGCAGCAGGTGAGGTGCAGGGGCCCCTTAAAGGCACAGTACAAATACACACATCGACACTACTACATTTTAGGGCCTTCTTAATTTTCTTTCACATACACTATACCTCCCCAATACTTAGACATCAGTGAAGAAAGAGGGTTTCCTGCTTCCCAAGAGACAGAAATGTAAAACCTGCAGCTACATGCATATGTATTACCCAATGCTATGTAACAAATTAACACAAAATTCAGTGACTTAAGACAATAATGAACGTCTGTTATCTCTCTCCATTTCTATGATTCTAGAATCCAAAAATACAATTTGATTGGGTGGTCCAGGGTCAAGGTTAATCATGAAATTCAGTCAGATGTTAGTGGAGACTCCAATGACAAAAATGCTTGGCTGAGGTGGAGAACACATTTCCAGGGTAGGCCATTCACATGCTTGCCCCACTGCCACGGGCTCATAAGGGAACACCTCAGTTCCTTCCCATGATGGCTTCCATGGGAGATGCTAATGCCATTTCACAATGCAGACGCTCTTTTTCTACACAATGGGTAACATGTAAGGACAGAGGACATGGGAGACTGAAGCAGCAGTGAGTGGCTGTGAGACCCTGACATTATTCACCCCAGATTCCATCAGGAAGGGGAGACACCAGGATGCACTCACCAGCACATAGGGACATTGAGATGCTTGAGGACTTGCTACCACAATGCTTAAATGACTTAAAGATGAATGCCAAAATAACATCAAAACTCTCGAGGGTTGATTCAGACACCAATATCTCAGTACACACTCAATATTCAATATGAACGCAGTGAGGTCTGACTGTGACTTAACATGTCTGTATTTAGGCCCATACACACACCTATGTATGTCTGTATTTCTTTTTTTTTTTTTTTAACATTTGCAAGGATGTATTCGATATGACGTCACATCACGAACACCAGCACAATTTGCATGCACATGTTTGTGACCGGTTTCAAATGGACTGGGAATATATACTTTCAAATGATAAACTAAGGCAAGCCTCTTACAGACATAGGCTGTCGTCCTTCCATGGCCGTCTGACTCACCTCTCACTGTGCTGCTCCTCAATAACTCAACCATGAACGAACACACTGTGGCTCTCACCACTATGAAAATAAAGTGATGTCACAAACCCATTGTGTTACAGTGTCACTAAGGGCCAGCCCCCACTCTTGGTGACATGGTGCTTGAGATTCTTCCAGCCCTTCCTGCCTCCAAAGAACCCCATTGATGACAGAAAAGATGTGGTAGGAGATACACTAAGCCCTGGAATCACAGAAATTTCTTTATTTTTCATTAATAGAGAAGCAACAGTATGAAGGAGGGAGTATATGGTCAAGGGCTTTAATAATAAATAATCAATCATTATTTAATCATCCCTAAATATCAGGCCATCTTCTAGTCAGAAAGGCTTAGGATGGAGAGAACATCCAAGAAAGCCCTCTCTCCCCTTGTCAGCATCTCCACAGTGAGCTCTGAGACATTCCCATGAACTCAGTCAATAGCCCCTCCCCCATGCTAATGGGAGTTATCATTCATATTTCATGCTTTTGCATATGTGAGCTCTGTGATCTGTAGGTACAATCTAGTAACAAGTCAAACTCTTTTTAAAAGTCTGTGCACTTTTATGTGGCTAATGCTGAATAATTAACAGATCAGCCAAATGCACAGGTTGCCCTGACAGGTCATCCTCCAGGCTTGAATGACAGGATTTCTCTGGCAGCATGCGCACATCAAGTTCCCGAGGCTCCTGGCCAAATCATGAACTGTCTGGTGTCTGAGCAGTTTTCCATGCCCCCTCTCCTAGCATTACTCTCCTGTCTTAGGCTTCTTTTGTTGCCTAGGAGACATAACCTGCCTTCCACATTCCACTACTGAGCAGTCATATTCCAGACCCTTGTTCAGAACACTTTCTTAAATGATTGCTTTTTCTGACTAACTTGGTTTGAGAGGCATTCTCAGTAGGCCTTTCTGATCTAATCATTATCATCTCCATTGCAACGTTAACCTGGGACATGCTAGGTGGCTCAGCTAGTAAAGGCCCCAAGGCCAAGTCTGTGTTGCTAAGTTAGATGCCTCTGACCCACATTTAACTATTACCAAAACAATTACTGTAAGTTGTCTTCTGACCTCTGCATATGCCATGGCATGTGAACAGTCCCCTGAAACACACACTGTAAAAATGTAAAAGTAGTAAATTAATGATCCTTTTTCTCTGTAGAATGAGACATTATATTTCAACTACAAATATTGTAGCTATTTTTGATGCATTCTAAGAGAGAAGAGTAAATATAACTAAACCCTTAGAAAAGTGAGGTCTGAATCAGGCGTGGTAGTGCACACCTTTAATCCCAGCATTTAGGAGGCAGAAGTAGGTAGATCTATGAGTTCAAGGCCAGCCTGGTGTACATGGTGAGTTCCAAGACAAGACAGGTAGAAAACATAGTGAGGCCCTGTCTTGAAAAAAGCACCCCCTAAAAATAAGAAAAAAGAAAAAGAAAAGTGATGTCTGTCTGCTTGCACATACAATCCTAACATTTGAAAGGCTGAAGCAGGAAGAGTGCCACTAAGGCCACCCTGGTCTGTGTAGTAAATTAAAGCCAGACCCAGCCTTAATACACCAAAAGCAAGCAAAGTAGGTTGGGAACATTGCTCAGTAGTCTAGAGCACTTGCTTAGCTCACGTGAAACCATGGGACAGGGGAAGAAGGAGCAGGAGGACAAAGGACAGTGAAGTCATCTCGGTCACCTTACTTAGCCTCGGTTGACATGGAGAAACCTGCCCATCTCTGGGATCAAACTTTTTCTTTTCTTTTTGCTGTTTTTGTTTGTTTTTTAGACAATGTCTCATTCTGTAATGTAAGCTGTACTGGAACTCACTATGTAGTTCAGTCTGGCCTCAAACCGGTGTCAATCCTCCTCAGGCAGAGTGAGGGTCAGGCAATGGCTTAAGAACCTGAAATTCTGCATGGTTTGGGCATTTGTCAGCCTAGAACCCTCATCTGCAGGTACTATGAAACACACATATCCCTCTCCAAACAATGCATATATTAAACCATTAGCAACCTACCACCCACATATGCCACATCCACACCCCTCTCCAAACTATGAGGTATTTCTCCTCCCTTGATCACCATCAAATGTGGATAACAGTTTCCATTCAGTCACACTCTGGTTATAATGGGGGGAGTGGAAGTTTATCTGACCTGAATTAGTTTTGAGGACCCAAATAAGCACAGTAAGGCAAATTATATCCTGTAAGTGAACTTCTATGAGCATCCCCTACTCATCACCTTATGCCTACATGTAACAAGGCATGCATGTGATAAACCAGATGTCCTATGGGAAGGAATATGTGCAGTATAGAAAAGGTTATATTAAATCTGTCAAATAAAACAAAGAACTGAACATGGTATGCTTCTTAGGAACTTCCTCCTAAAGCCCCAATAAAGGACTCCCCAGGCAATAAACCTGGAGTCCCTGACTATTGCCTCTCATGTGACCTATTGTCACTGTTGATAACATAGTTCTTCTGTAGTTACTTTGCTTTTGAACAAAGTTTTCTTGCTCCACTGTAACCTCTGTATGCCTTTATTTTGCTTCCTTGAATTAGATGCCAAGGATCTAGAAACATCATCTCCTATCAATCAAAAGTGACCTCGAAGTCACTTTAAAGTGCTTTGATTGATGTCTTCCTTGTATCAATCACCATGTGATGTTTTCCCAATTTGTGCATTATCTGCCCCTTCCAGACACCCCTTATACACTTTATGGTTTACCACCATCATGGCTGTATCCCTAGTGCTTCTCACAAGCCCTGGCCCATAGTCACTCATTTCATAGGAGCTGGATAAACAGATAATTCCAAGCTGAGGGCTAAGCTTTGAACCTCTGTGACTTAGAAGGAAATGTGTTAGTTTCTCTTTGTTGCTGCAATAAAATACTTGACCATAGGCAACTTAAGGAAGAAAGGGTGTATTTGGTTTTAGGGAGAGGCATGGTAACAGTCAGACAACACAGAAGCTGAGACATCACATCTTCAAAAACCAAACAAGAAGTAGAGAGAACAAACTAGAAGTAGAAAGAGGGTGTAGCCTCTCAAAGCCCACCCCTGGGAAATACTTTCGCTAGTATTTTGGAGCCTAAAGGTTCCAAAAGCGCCTTAAGTGGTGCCCTCAACTGGGAGCCAAGAGTTCAATTTGGAATTTGCACCATGTGAATTTCCCCCTGCACAGTTTCCAAGTGATGGAGATGAGACCTCTCTAATGCTAAGACTCCAGAATCCAATGAGCAACCCGCCTACCACAAGCTCCACCATGACTTCTCCTCTCAGGCAGAGCAGCCGTGCAGAGGAATGGCCCATGTGAAGGGTAGTCAGCACTGTAACGGGATATTGTTAAGGTATTGTTATCATCTAATAAAATGCATCCCAGTGGCCTGTCTGCCCAATAAAGAAGCCCAGATGTTCCATTTCTACCAGGTAGCTATAATATGGTTGGTCTAACTTCAGCTCAGCAAGCCTGCAGCCAAAGGCTTTTGATCAATTCTTCCCTTGAAAGACAAAACTGAAGCCTGGCATGGCTTGTACCTGTAATCTCAACAGCTGGAAGTGTGAGATTGGAGGATTTCCATGAGTTCAGGACTAGACTGGGCTACATAGTAAGACAAAACCTTATCTCAGAAAGCAAAAAAATAGATAAATGGTAGATGGACAGACAGGTATAACTTTGACATAAGTATATGGATGACAACTTTCTAGGTTTGAGTCCTTCTGTGTATAAGATGCCAAACGAAGTCTGCTGCCATGAAACATAAAGAATTTTTAATATATTTTTTCTTCTAAGAAATAGGAAATGATCTGAATTTAAAAATGAAAACAAGAAGTTCAACATTTGGGGGGTGGGGGGGAGAACAGGAGTCAAAACAACTCAAGCCAACCTCTCCCTTTAGAAAAGCTATGTGAAGAATTGTGTGCCAAAAAAAGTGGTGAGGGCTAGAGAAGTGGCTCAGTGGTTAAGAGCAGTGGCTGGTCTTCCAGAGGTCCTGGGTTCAATTCCCAGCACCTACATGGCAGCTTACAACTGTCTATGACTCCAGTTCCAGAGGATCTGACACCCTCAGACGAATACACTTAAAAAAATTAAGAATGGTGGCGAAATTTCTCCGGTCCATGTGTCCTGGGAAAGTTTGATTATTTGTGTTTCTGGATCAATTGCTAACATACAAATTTCAAAATTCCACTAATCCTGTTCCTCAACCATCTCTTTGTCAAACTAGATTTACTCTAGAAAGGGTTATTCCTTCCTAACAGACAAAAAAAACCAAAGCATCTTGATGTTCAGAGAGGAGGGAGGAGGAAAGGGAAGGGAGAGGAAATGGGCTGTGTCTTTCCACACATCTCTAGATTCAACACGCTGTCATTGATTTGGCCTCATTTGCATCTTTCTGAGCCTTGGACAAGAAGATTCATTACTAGAGTAGGATTTCCCTCAGCTAGCATATACTGTAAAGTGAGAATCTGAGCTTTCACGGCCCATTTGCAGTCAGTGAAGTCTGAGGTAGGTAGGAACTGCCTTCCTGCCAGAGGAGAGCAACATCAGCAGTGCTGAACCTCATCCTTCTGTTTGGCTTGGTGGTGCCATATGGTTTCATAAAGTGTAGCCATGTGCACCCTGTCAATCTGAGGTTAGACAAATTCTTTGCTATGTGGCAAGGAGAGAAGGGTCTTGCACAGATAAATTCTTTCATTCTTCACCCTGGGCCGCTATAGACTAATGGGAGTGCGTGCGGGGAAGGGTATGAGGATTAAGGCCTATGCTGCTGTGCAGGAGTGTTTTAAAGAAAGCCATTTAAGTACAATTGTCTGTAGGTGGTAGTTTCAACAAAATACCCGCAGTGTTTTGTAGTAATATCTCTGGAGAATCTAGGATCATGATTTTTAACCCTTTCCAGTAAGGCACTGGAATCTTTAAAATCCAGACACCCAGATAAGTAAAGTTGTGTCCGCCCCTCAACCCCCAGTAAAGTTCCAGAAGCAAGCTTGGGGGAAAAACAAGAAGCAAGCAGAAGGCCCTTGCTGACTGTGGAGGAAGGCAACACATTCCACCCTAGGCCCAGCTCTCGTCTCAGCATCACAGTCCTGTTTTGGATAACTCCAAGGCTGCAAAAAAAAATCTCTTCTTTCACAGATTATGGAGTCCTTCAACTTTAAGCACCAACACTTCTTCCGGGCCATAACCCAGGGGTTCCTGTCTGGATAGACTGCCTTTCTCAAGCTGCTCGGTGGCCTGCCACCACCGCCTTCCCTCTGTCCGCAGTGCTGCAGGAAAGGAGCTGGCTACTCCTGCAAGCGAGTCAGTACCTGGCTGAGTCTGCCGCGCTCAGCGCACCTGTTTCCCAGCGCGGACACGCAGGAGGAGGCTGTTTTCCCCGGGTGAGCAGAGGTGCCTCAAGTTACCCCAGCAACAAGCTCTTCCCACAACCTCCCGCCATCCTTTCCACCCCTCAACTTTCCAAGTTTTTTGGAAACCTATTTCCAAAGGAGCAACAGGAAGGATGACCCAGCTGGAGTCCCTGCCTGCCTGGACAGCAGTCTGCAAGAATCCAGCTAGTAGCAAGGCCCCTTGACAATAGGGTGGGGTGGGGAGAGAGGCAGCCAGACAATCGAGGATGGGAGGGTTGAGAAAATGGATGCAGAACTTGCCCCCTGGAGATGATGGAGAGGAAAGACGCAGGGTATTAGGAAAAGAAACAGATGAGTGGAGATGAAGACAGAGACAGGGGTTGGGAACGGGAAAGGGAGAGAGAAACTGACTCCAGCAACCAAGAGAAGTCGCTTCTCTCCTCGAGGCACTGCCCTGGGGGGCTAGGTAAGAACCAACAGATACCCATAGGCAAGCAGCAGCAGTGTAGGGAAAGAGTGTGGGGACAAGAGTCTCCAGGTATCCCCAGGTTCCAAACCATCTACAAACTCCTCCCCTAGAATCCCCGAGGCGAAAGGAGGCAGAGGCTCCCCTCCCTACCCCACTCCGTGCAGAAGGCAAACTCTTGCCCGGTGCCACCTGCCACTTGGCGGAGCCCAGATGCGATTGCGCTGGCCGAGAGATATATGTGGAGATGGGGACGAGGGAGACTCACCCTGGCTGCTGGGGGGTTTTCTCTTCCGGGCCATCCTCAGTCTGGTCCCTTCCCCCCGGTCCGCCGCGCAGAGCCTCCTGTGCAGCGCAGTCCCGGGAGCTCCGGCCGCCTGGACTCAGCGAGCTCTTTGTGGCGGTGATGGCATGTGTCAGGCGGCGGCTGCCAAGCTGCGCGCTCGACTCCGCTCGGCTGTGCTGCGCGGGCGCAGCAGCCCCTCCGCTGCCCGCCGCCAGTCCCCCGCACCCCCTGCGATGGCCGCGGTGGCCCACTCTGTTGTGCGGAGCCTTTGCTGGAGGGCGCAGAACCCGATCCCCGGAGCGCCAGCCCAGCGCCCACCTCCCTCGATTGCGAGCCCGCCCTCCCCACGCGCCCCCCTCCCCACGCACCAAGCCCTCTGTCCCACCGGCGCCGCCAGCCCCGGGACGGCGCCCTCGTCCAGCCACTCTCGGTAGCGACTGAGGACAGCAGGGACATTCCAGTCCTCGGGATTCAAGGAGGCTGATGGAGCAAGCCTCATCTTGTTTCCCAAGGGCACCTGGGTCCTCAGACAATTGAGACAATATCTGTCCATCACCTAAAAGCGACCTGCGTGGTCCTCCTCTGCAGAGTCCTGAGGGATGGCCAGCCTGAATCGCACCTGGGCGATGGGCCAGGGTCTCAGCTGCTTCTGGTCCTCCTGAGGGAAAGGCTGGGAGGCTGAAGGACCTGTGGGGAAAGAGAAGTGGACTCCCAGAAAAACCCATCACCAAACCCTAGCCTGGGACCTTGCTGGGGTCCCAAAGCCCCTCATTTTGAGACTTAAGTATCACTTCCTGGGGCTGCCAGGAAAGACCAAAGAAAGTTCGCCTACTGGTGTTGGAGTGGGTGCAGTGATTTCTTAACCTCCTACGGAAACTTCGGCCCTGGGGTCCCATTCTTTTTAGCTCTGGTTAGGAGCTCCTATTGGCATACAGCTCCGAACACAGTCTGACTATCTTAATATTCAGTGATTACAATTCAGTGCCCATATCCAAGCCAAAATGTTACCCTGTTCTAGTGAAGCATCACAGAAAGGACTCCAGAGCCCAAAACCAGTGATAAGTCCTGGACTTGGGATATTACAGCTCTGTGAGGTTGGGTGAGTCCTTTAATTCTTCTGGTTTCCTGTTTTCCGGGCCTGTCAAATGTCTCCTCGAAGGTTCTCTGGGATCTTTAGAGCAAGCATAGTGATTCAGATTTGTAATCTCAAGGTTTGAGAGGCAGGGCCAGGTCTACCTAGTGAGCTCCAGGCCAGCCAGGATTACATAGGAGATACTGTCCAAAAAAATACAACAGCAAAAACAAATAACAGACTGTGACAGCTAATTAACCTTGGTTGTCAATTGACGACATCTGGGATCAACTAAAGCCCAGGCTGCTGGGCAAGCCTGTGAGGGATTTTCTTAGCTTATTTGAAGTAGGAAGAGCCACCCTAAATCTGGACAGCATCCTGTAAGCCACTCTAGCAAACCCCATATCTAATAAATTGTCCTACGGATTCTGTTTCTGTAGAGAACTCTGTCTTACACACAGGGAAACAGATTTCCACAAGGGTGTGCACCAGAAATAAAATGCAAGGTCCCTGGTGCCTCCTCCACTCTCGAAAGCCTAGCTTAGGATATGTGACTCCTGGTCTGGCCTTGCCTGATAAGTGTAGCTCTCACTTTCATTAAAGAAACTTCTTTTTGCAGCAGCAGGAGACCATTACAGAAAGCCACAATTGGCCAGAACGCTAAGGACAACTGACCACATAACACTTGGCCCCAGTTGATGCATCTACAACACAACACTTCATCTAAGGCTCAGAGAACATTGTGGAAGAGGGGATAGAAGGACAGCAAGAGCTAGAGGACCAGGACTCTGGTATTGTGGCTTCTATATATGACTCCAAAACTTCACCAGTCTCAACAGTAGGGATGACTAGTCAACACTGAAAACTAACACCAGTGGACATGGAAACAGAATGGGGAAAACTTACAAGGCCCCACCACTAGATGAAGAGCTACGGGTGACTAATGGCCTCTGAGGCCAGTCTAAAAAATAAACTCAAGTAAGAAACTCTAACTAGACTCAGAGAGTTATCTTTACAGGTTTATATATAGGTGTGTGCATTTAACAGTAATGATTAAAAATGAGAACCCATGAATTTAGGGGGAAGGAGCTTAGGAGAGGCTGAATGGAGGAGGGTGGAATAATATAAATTTAGTATTCATACATGAAATTTGAAAAAAAAAATAAACATTATTTTTTAAAAACACAAACAGTAAACACTGGCTGTTATTTCTGTTTGATTCTTATCATCTAACCCAGGTCCTCAGGCATGTCATGTATACATTCTTCTGTCTTTGAGCTACACCTCCATCCCATTCATGTTGGTTAGTTGGTTGGTTGGTTGGTTGGTTTGATTTGGTTTTGGGGTTTTGGCTTGTTTGCTTTGGAGACAGGGTCTCACTATGTAGCCTTGCCTGACCTCAAACTGACACCCTCTCTCCTTTCCCACTTCTAGGTCCTCAATTTTACTTTAATAAACAAAATAGTTCCCTTCTCAAAGTCATTCCACAAGTGAGATTCATCCACATTTCTTTCTTCCAACACTGCTTCTCACTCAACTGGAAACTCTAGGCACTGGGCTTGGTGGCACATAATTTATAATCCCAGCACTGAGGAAGCTGGAGCAGGAGAATTGCAAGTACCTGGGCTCCATAGCAAGACCTTGTCTCACAAACAAAAGAGACAAAAGTGCTCTACAATTCTTCACATCCTCCAGCTGTATAAATATTTAGGCTCTATAGATATCCTAAGTCAGTCCAGTGTGTTCACACTTTATCACTGGGTACTAATTATTGTAATTGTTGCCTATATTAGAATAATGCTTTCAATTCATTTATTAATTTCATATATTGTATTTCATTCAATCCTGACCACAAGTCTGTGGCTTAGACAGTTATTCCTGTCTTCAATTTCAGATGACAGAAAGAAATCCATGGAGATGTGATGACTGCTCATGGCTTCTTGTACTTCAGCATCCACTCACAACACCAGCTGCCAGTACTGAAGGCCAATGCCACTTGAGACCAGAGATAGTTTCCAGTGCTGTACCTATTCTTGCTTGTTTTTGTGTGAGAGTGGTTGGTCATTTGGGTGACAGGCTTTTGAGGCAGGGTTTTACACTGTAGCTGGCCCAGCCTAGAACTCACATGCCATACAAGGAGCCTCAAAGTTCTGGTGGCACTCTCACCTCACCCTCTCTGTGCTGGGATGACAGGTTTTCACAGTACTTGGCACTGACACTTTCTCAGAGCAGGACACTAGAGATGTTAGTTGGTCAGATGTATCACCTTTAGTCATGTATCACCATAGATGACTATGATTACTATATAATTTATATTTATAACACGTGTCTTAGTCATTGTTCCATTCCTGTGAAGAGACATCATGACTACGGCAACTCTCGTAAAAGAAAACATTTAATTGGAGCTTGTATACACTTTCAGAGGGTTAGTCCATTATCATCATGCCAGGGAGTATGGCAGCAAGGATGGTACTGGAGCAATAACAGAGAGCTACATCCTGAGCAGAGAAACAGGGCCTGGGCCTGGCATGGCTTATGAAACCTCAAAGCCCACCCTCAGTGGCACACCTCCTCCAGCAAGGCCACACCTCCTCACCAGTCTAATCCTTGTCAAATAGTGCCAAACGTGATGAGTGAGAACCCAAATGTATGAGTCTATGGAGGCCATTCTTATTCAACCCACCACAGCACTGTAACATACCAAGTCATGACTTCCTTCCCTGGCTTGGCATTCCAGGCCCAGTGTTTAAGAGGTAGCATGCATTGTATGTTTTTGTTAAAAGGTTACAAATAGAACCCTTTGCTTGATTGACCACTATGCAGTCAAACTCTACAGCAATACAGTCTGCCCCTTCCCCAGGCAACCATCTGGGAGCACTAGATGAAGCCCCCCTTTCCACCCTCTTGCCTGCTGGGTCTCGAGGACAAATCCTGCAGTGGTGTGGACTGCCCCTTGCCCTCTAGCCCCATCTCCCTGGTGATACTTCTGCCTGCAATCCCAGACCAAGGTGGCCATCTGGGACCACCAGCCTCCCATCTCACAAATATCCCACTCCCAATCTCTGGCCTGTCTGGTCACACAGGCAAACCCTGCAGCAATGCAGTCTGCCCCATTTCCTCTGCACCCCATCTCTTGGACGCCATTTCTACCTGCAACCCCAGACCCAGGCAACCATCAGGGACCACCAGAAGCCAACTGACATCAGAGACCACCAGAGGCTGGAAAATATCAGTTCCCTCTGGATTCCAAGAGGCCTGGTGCCACCCAAGAAAGCCAGAGGTCTGTTGCTACTCCAGAACACCAGAGGCCTGCTGCCATCCAGGCCTACCAGCTCTACCTGAAATCCCAGATGCCTACTACTATCAGGGACCCCTAGGACTACCAACACCAGGACCAACCAAATGGCTGAAGGACAGCATAGGAACACAAACAAAAACAAAAACATAAAAACCAGGGCCTCATAGCACTTCTAGAACCCAGCAATCCTACTACAGCAAACCGTGGATATCCTAACACACCTGAAATGCAAGAAAATGGCCTTAAATCTGATGTTATAGAGATTATAGAGGCCTTAAAGGAGGATATGAATAAATCCCTTAGAGAAATGAAGGCAATTTCAATCAAACAGATGAAGGAAATGAATAAATCCCTTGAAGAAATACAAGAAAAAACAATCAAACCATAGAAGAATGTCCAAGATATGAAAATGGAAATAGAAGTAATAAAGAAAAACAAACTGAGGCAACCCTAGAGATGGAAAACCTGGTAAAGAAAACAGGAACTACAGACACAAGCATCACCAACAGGATACAAGAGATGGAAGAGAGAATCTCAGGCCTAGAAGATACAATTGAAGAAACTAATCCATTGGTGAAAGAAAATATTAAAACTAAAAAGTTCCTGACACAAAACATTCAAGAAACATGGGACACTACGAAAAGACTAAACCTAAGAATTATAGGAGTAGAAGAAGGAGAAGACCTCAGCTCAAAGACACAGAAAATATTTTCAACAAGAACACAGAAGAAAACTTCCCCAACCTAAAGAAAGAGATGCCTATAAACATAAAATAAGCTTACAGAACATCAAATAGATTGGACAAAAAAAGAAACTCCTCCTACCATATGATAATCAAAACACTGAAAGTACAAAACAAAGAAAGAATATTAAAAGCTCCAAGGAGAAAAGCTCAAGTAACAGAGGCCAAGGCAGACCTATCAGAATTAAACCCATTTCTCAACAGAGACTCTTAAAGCCAGAAAGGCCTGGGCAGATAACTTGCAGACCTTACGTCTAGACCACAGTTGTCAATCCAAACTACTACACCTAACAAAACTTTTAATCACCATAGATGGAGAAAAGAAGATATTATAAGACACACAGACACACACACACACACACACACACACACACACACACACACACACCAAACAAATTTAAACAATACCTATCTACAAACCAAGTCCTACAGAAGATGCTAGAAGGAAAACTCCAACCCAGGAGGCTAATTACACCCAGGAAAACATAGGAAATAAATAACTCCAAAGCCAAAAGAAGACACACACACACTCAACCACTGCTAAAATCAAAATAACAGGAATTAACAATCATTAGTCACTAATATCTCTCAACACAATCAATCCCCCAATAAAAAGACACAGGCTAAAAGAATGGATTTTAAAATAGGATCCATCATTCTGCAGCATAAAAGAAACACACCTCAGCAACAAAGACAGACATTATCTCAAGGTAAAGGGCTGGGAAAATGTTTCCCAAGCAAACGGACCCAAGAAGCAAGCAGGAGTAGTCATTCTTGTATCCAATAAAATTTATTTTGAACTAACATTAATCAAAAGAGATGGGGAAGGACACTTCATACTTATTAAAGGGAAAATCAACCAAGATGACATCCCAGTTCTGAACATTTATATCCCAAATGCAAAGGCACACTCATTCGTAAAAAAAAAAAAACCAGCAACAAAAGCATTACTAAAGCTTAAATCACACATTGATTCCCACACATTAATAGTGAGAGACTTCAACACCCCACTCTCACCAGTGGACAGATCATCTAGACAGAAACTAAACTAAACAGAAATAATGAAACTAACAGATATCATGAGTCAAATGGACCTAACAGATATCTACAGAATGTTTCACCCAAACACAAAAGAACACACCTTCTTCTCAGCACCTCACAGAACTTTGTACGAAATTGACCATATAGTCAGTCAGTCATAAAGCAAGCCTTAACAGATACAAGAAGATTGAAATAACCCCTTGTATCTTATCGGATCACCATGGATTAAAGCTGGACCTCAACAACAGAAAGCCTACAAACTCGTGGAAACTGAGATTACAGCCCCCCTCGGATTACAATGGCACTGGTCTTTTCAAGAAAATCCAGAATCCATATTTTCAAGGGAAGTAACCTTTGTGATGTTAACTAACATAAAGAAACAAGAAAGCCATTATTGTCAATATCTGTATATTAGTGCAACTCCAATTGAGTTAAGAGAGAGAGAAAGAGAGAGAAACCTCATGATGTTTAAAGTAAGTTTACAATTGTATGTTGAGCCACATTTATAACAATCCTCTGCTCCTTCAGGCTCAGCTCAGGAAATCTGGCTTAGAGATAGAAAACTAAAAAGAGACCCCTACTCTCTAGGTTGTTGTGCCTCCCCAAAATAATGGATGCCATGGAGCCAGTGAGTAAGAAACCACTAGGCAAAGGTTAATAAGGAATTAACAACTCATTCATTTCAGACTGAAATCACAAAACATTTCACATCAGGAAATGTGAGTTCTGACCACTTGTCTCTTGGTGTACAATTCTGACTTCAACACCTTCCACACTAAGAGTTACTAAGAGTAACTAACAGTTACTGAGTTCCTGTTCCTCAAAGAGTTCCAGCACCTCCTAGAAAACAAGAGCTCCTAGCCTCCATAAATTCTAATCTTGACCTAAAATGTTTTCAGTCTCTCTGAGACTTACGGCTGAATAAGCTCACCCTTTCTAGCTCTATCTGAACTCTGGCTGGCTGGTTCAACTCAGCTGTTCTGGCTCAAAATCCTCTCCAAACTCATTGATTCAATCTAACTTCTCTCTCTGCCTCTGACTGAATTGTTCTTCTTGGCCTCAAACTAACTCTAGCAATCTGTTCTAATCTTCTGGCTCCTTCTCATTCTCTGGCTCATTCTTTCTTCACCTGTGTCTAACTTGTTCTCACTTCAACCTATCTCTGTAAAACTCTCCCAGTAAAACTGCCTCCACCCACTCCCACACTGCTGTCTTAAATCATTTCTCCTTCCTCTCTGTTCTCATGAGAGTTGAGCATATCCTATTCTGTCAAATCTTTCTCGGGTGCATCACTTTTTCTGCCTCTCAATTGGACATTACGTTCAAACATGGCTACTTCCTTCTACAAACTAACTTTACCTTAATTGTTTGAGATTAAATGTGTGTGCTAATGGCGTGTCTATATTCCAGCCAGAGTAGCCATGTTGCTGAATTAAAATCCCTCTACAGTTTTATCTCTGGCTTTATGATCTGTTCATTTTGAAGCTTATCAGGCACACAACACTTTTATGTCTGCAGGTTGTTAGACAACCTTGGCTGTTAATAATTTTCTACTCTAAGCCTAGTGTAGTTGGTGTAGCTGAATGAGCAGGCATTAGCAGGGACCCAGTACAGTCTGCTCATCTCAAGCCAGACTAAAGCTGATGCAAATCACTATTGTTTTGAAAATAAACCTTTATTATCTTCTACTTCTTTTTACAGGGGGATGGAGCGGGAGGATTGCCATGAGTTTGAGAACAGTCTGAGCTATGTAGTGGATTCAAGAACCACCTGAGCTAGAGAGTGGAGTGTTTGCTGCTCAAGGAAGAGGGTCCTGAGTTTGGACACCAGCACCCATGTGACAAGCCTGGCACACGCGGCTGGCACCTGTGACCGCAGCACTGGGGAAGCAGCAGAGGCGGGAGGATCCTTGGAGCTTGATGACCAACCAGTCTAGCTAAAGTGAGTGAGCTTCTGGTTCAGCGAGAGAAAATAAGGCAGAGAGTGACTGAGGAAGACATTCACTGTTGACCTCTGGGCTACACAGACATGTTGAACTGGTTAGTTTAACTAGCAACTTGACACAACCTAGAATTACCTGAGAAGGGAGTCTCAGTGAGGACCTGTCTCGACTGAGTTGCCCTGCAAGGTATTTTCTCAGCTGGGTTCACTGGGAAAGAACGAAAGACCGATCCTGAATGTGCATAGTGCCACTTCACGGGCTAGACCAGGACCTGCATGAGACTCAAGAAAGCCAGGTGAGAGCAAGCAAGCAGCACGCATGGGCATTCTCTCTCCCTTCACTGTAGAGAGCTGCGACATGCCGCGCCCTAAAGATGGCACCGGTTTCCGCCTTCCACCAGCCCGACGGTGAGCGCTCTCAGTGGTAAACAAGTCCATATTTGGCTAAGACCGCTGATCTGGCTTGCTTCCGCATACGTGGGCCTCTAAGATAGCACCACGTGGCTTTACTTGATTGGCTGTTCATATAGTATTTAGCCTGTGGGTTGGGTCTGCCCGGGCATTCGGAAGACTGTTTTCAAGGGACCTGAATAAACTGCTGGAGAAGAGCTTTTGCGAGTTGCGTCATCCTTGTTGGTCGAGGGGAACGCGACACTTCACTGTGGATGTCACATGACCAGCTGTCTCTAGCTTTTGCCTCAGTGACCTCCCCAAGATGATGGATGGGATCTGGAGTTGGAAGTGAAGTTATCCCTTTTCTGCCCTATGTAGCTTTTTTCTGGGGTGTTTTATCACAACAGGAATGAAACTGGAGCATGGCCTCGAAGTTCTCAGTCTCCCACGCTAACCTGGCAAGTGCTAGGGCTACGGCTGTGCGATCGTCCTGCCTGCATCACCATACCCACAGCCGTGCGCCACTGTGCCCATGGAACTACAGTCGTGTACTACCATGCCCAGGTGCATGTGTGATGGGAAGGTTCCTGGCACCCTGAGAAAATCGAGCTCGGTTACCAAGTTAAATGTTCAGGATACCAAAGAAGTTCCCTTCTTCAGTCGTGTCACTTTGTAACTGACTTTATGGAACCTTCTGAGCTTGCTCCGTGGATTTCCTAGTCTCCTCTCTGCCAATCTACTCTGTCTTTGTTGGAGATCTCACACCTGCTCTCAGAAACAAACTGCTTCATCATATAAATCACCTATTTTAAAATGCTTCCTCCGTCCCATTGATTGTTCAACAGACTATTGATTACAAGGTCTAGATTCAAATCACTTTATTCAATAAGCTGTGTTTCAAGCAAAACTCTGACATATTATGACTTTTAACTGGTACCAATGACAAATAGAAATGAGAGTTCAAATTTTAAATATTAGAGTTCATCCAAACCTAAAAATAAGATATCTTCCCTCCCAACTAACTTAATTACATTAACAGCAAGTGAGGAAAAGGTTGAATTAGCTGAAACATATTAATAGCATTCACACCAGGGCCTTGTCATAATCTTTGGTTTGTTTTTTGAAGCAAAGTTGAAGTTAATTTTTAAAAAAGTTTTAATATACATGTAAGCTCAGACATGAAGCAAGAGGAGATGTAAGAGAAAGAGGATAGTGGACAACCGGGGTGGGCAGGGCTTCTCCAGAGAGTGGGTGTCTTAGGGTTTCCATTGCTGTGAAGAGACATCATGACCACAGCAACTCTTATAAAGGAAAACATTTAACTAGGGGTGACTTACAGTTTCAGAGGTTTAGTCCATTATCATCATGGCAGAAGGCATGATGCCACTCAGACAGCCATGGTGCTGAGTGGAGAAGGGGCTGAGAGAGTTCTACATCTGGATTGGCAGGCAGCAGGAAGAGAGAGTGACCCTGGCCCTGGCTTGAGCTTCTGAAACCTCAAAGCCCACCCCTAGTGACACACTTCCTCCAACAAGGCCACTCCCTATAAGTCTAGAGAGGCCATTTTCATTCAAAGCACCACAATGGGTTTCTGTCAAACCTTCTAAAAACTGGTAGCCATCCTAAGAGGAAACAAAGAGCTTTGCAAGGGATGCTGAGCTCGGTGACACACCTGCATTCACACTATAGTGAGTGGGAACTCTACCCAGTCTCACTTACGTGAGGCTCTGGCTCACAGGGGAAATCCTTCCCAACTGCCTTCTTGTTCTAACAGAAAAGGAAACAATTGGGGTTCCCCAGCTAGGGGAAAATGGAGAGGCCATCAGAAATACCATAAATGCCCAGAGTTGGTTACAACTCCAGCAATAAACAGGGTCTAGCAAAAGGGAAGAAAGAGGAAAAGGAATTAGGACAAGAATCTCTGAGGGACAGGAAGTGGGAGAGAGGCTTGCTTAGTATCCAGAGGGAAGGCTCTCCATTTATTACCTCTCATTTCCAGGGGCTCTGGGAATGAGGCCTGAGAGGAGAGACCGCTATTGGGGAGTGGGTATCTGGAAAAGAAAATGTTAAAATTGGCAACCATCAGGCATGATGGCACATACCTTTAATCCCAGCATTCAGGGGAAGGGATTGGGGGCAGAGATGAATCTCTGTAAATCCTCCTAGAGGCAGGAGAATTTATGTAAATCACTAGCCTGCTCTACACAGTCAGTTCCAGACCAACAGGACTACCGCTGAGACCCTGTCTAAAACAAAGCCAAACAAGACAAAACTCACAATAGTGGACTCAATAGACAAAACAAAATTCTAGATAATTTTATATAAAGGAAACAGGGTACCCCTGTGTGAAGATTAAAACTATCTTAACAAGGGACTAACAGCAAGGGAAAATCAGAACAAAGTACAGTGATATCTATGCAAAGAAATGCCACTACTGTATACTAAATTAATAAAAACAAAATCTACAAAGTGCTTCTTAATGTGATGAAAATAAAGCCTAATAGATGGACAGAATGTAACACAGAAAATATATACTGTAGGGGTTAGATAAATTAGATTTAGAAAATATATACTAATAGACTGAGGCAGAAAACGTGTATTTTATTTATTTATTTATTTATTTTTATTAATTTATTTATTTATTGCTTCAGGTTACATCTCCACCACAGTGTCCTCTTTCCACCCCTCCCAGTCCCGCCCTCCCACCCTCTACCCCCTATCCCTTCCATCCCACTCCTCTGGAGTGGAGTGTCCCTACATAACAGTCCCCCACCCCAGTTCAGCAGTCATATGAGGGCCAAGAGCCTCCTCATACACTGGGGGCCTACAAGGCAGCACCACTAGGGCAAAGTGTCTCACTAACAGGAAAAAAAAGTCTATGTTCATGTTTCCTTTGGTGCATTCATTATAGTATAGTTATCCTGTACTATATGGCTAAAATGAAAATGTGTATTAATAGACTGACACTGGACAGTGAGTTGCAGGTCAGTCTGGGGTACAGAGTAAGATCTGGCCTCAAAAGAAACAAAAGCCACATATTAAAATACCAGGAGATGAAAGAATTTTCCCTTTCTCCTGGAGCCTGAGGAAACTGAAAAAAAGCAAGCAGAAACTACCCACTTACAGCTGAGCAACTAAGAAAGTCCATACAAAACCCCTTTGTACAAAACAGAGAGGACTGTCAGGGTGGCACACACCTTTAATCCCAGCACTCATGAGGGAAAGGCAGGCGGATCTCTCTGAGTTTTAGCCTGGTCTACAGGAAGTACCAAGCCAGATGAGCTACACAGTGAGACTCTGTCTCAAAAAATTTACCAAGAGAGACCACAGCCCAAACAAAATATCAGCAAAAATAAACAAGCATGAGCCAGGTGGGATTAAAGGTGGCAGCTCACACCTTGAATGGAAACATTCAGAAGGCTGAGGCAGGCTGATCAGAGTCTGATGCAACCCTGACATAGCCCAGCCTGGACTACAGAGACCTCCTCTCAGAGAAACAAAAGTGATCAAAAGAAAGTTCATGGGAACACAAAGTCCATTTAAAAGTAAGCCATTAAAATGAAAATCCAGGGGTTGAGACCAAGTAGTGTTGACCTCTGTAAAAGTCCAGAGGTGCTGTCCAGCATCCATATCAGGATTGCCTCTCACTCCACAGGGTTCAGAGCCCTCTCCTGGCCTCTGAGGCACTGTGCCCATGTGCACAATCCACACACAGTCCCACACACACAAGTTAAAATACACAAAGTCATTTTATTTTCTTTCATTTTTGAAAGTATAATAGAACTGCATCATCTTTCCATTCCCTCTCCTCCTTCTGAACCCTCCTCCATTTGTTCTTTTTTCAAATTCATGTTCCCATATATAACCTCAGTCTACATGTTACTCATATGTATGTTTTCGGGGCTGGCCATTTGGTATTGGATAACCAATAGGTGTGCTCTTCCCAGAGAACTATTTCTCCTGCTCTCAGAATTCCTCAGTTGACTGTCTATTTTTGTGTGGGACTGAGACCTCGTGAGCTTTCACCCACCCACTTTGGCGTGTCTATTGTTGGTATCTGTGTTCAGCTCTTGCTTAGGCAGTCATGTTGATGAGACATTATTGGTGTATTTCTGATATTACTAGGAAACAGAGTCTCACAGTAAACTCTGGGACCCTGCGGTTCTTACACGTAATTAAAATTACTGTACATGCAAGCAAAATGCTCACATGTAAAATAAAACAAATATGCCAGGTGTGGTGGCACACGCCTTTAATCCCAGCACTCGGGAAGCAGAGGCAGGTGGATCTGTGAGTTCAAGGCCAGCCTGGTCTACAGAGTGAGTTCCAGAACAACCAGAGATACACAGAGAGGCCCTGTCTAAAAAACAACAACAATACAATAAAACACACATTATTGGTTTTAAATGAAAAGGTAGGATGGAAGTTAAAAAGACAAGGAGTTGTTCACCATCATTATAGAACTAAAAGCAAGTTAGAGAGTTTAAACTAGCTTCTTTTTCTTTCCCAGATCCATGCCCCTAAAAGCACTTTAGTTTCTCCAAGCTAGAGGGTAGGCAGGTAGGTGTTGGGCAACAGAGGCAGTTTTCTCCGGAGGCTCCTCTAGGTGAAGCAACAGTTGACCCTATAGTGTTCCTCCATGGACAGTGCTTCTCAACCTGAGGATCACGACCTCTTTAAGGGTTGCATATCAGATATCCTGCATATAAGATATTTACATTAGAATTCAAAACAGTAGCAAAATTACAGTTATGAAGTAGCAATGGATTTCTCAAACTTTTTGATGCAGCAGCCGTTTAATACAGTTCCTCATGTTATAGTGACCTTGAAACATTAAAAAAAAAGTCCTCTTTCCATTGAGGAGGTGGGTTGTGAATCTACCATATTCTGTCTTTTAATTTACTATCTCTGGGTGTCAGATCCAAGCTGGAGGACAGGTGAAATGGTAACTTGGTCTCTATTCAAGATTGCTTTTACATTTGTTGGCTCTCAAGCAGCAAATAAGCTGATTGTGATAAAATTTTAAAAAGACGTGGCTGGTGAGTGCTCTTGCTCTGCTTACACTCACCAAGGATGCTCACCTGGAGTACAGCACTATGGCAACCTGCCAGTGGTCCAGGTCAGTGAAGGATGCAACTCAGTGCTGCATGCTCCTGTGATGGTGATACCCAGGAACAACTGACAATTCTCCTGCTAATGCCAGAATAGACTCCTTTTCTGTGTGGTTTCCTCAGAGTCTGATTTGCAAGTTTCTACAGTCAGGGTCCATTTACTCTTTTCCCATAAGCTAGGTAGTAAGGTAAAGCAAATGCAAACTGTCCCCTCCCTCTCTCTCCCCATCTGCTCTATCATGCCCTCCCCCATAGAATGATGGTCCAGTTGGTAAAGTGCAAACATAAGGATCTGAGTTCAATTCCCAGAACCTGTTAAAAAAAAAATGGGGGGCAGGGGACTAGAGAGATGACTCAGCGATTAGTAGCACTGATTACTCTTCCAAAGAACCTGGGTTCAAATCTCAGCACCCACATGGCAGTTCACAGCCGTCTATGATTGCTGGATGTGACGGCACATGCCTTTAATCCCAGCACTCAGGAGGCAGAGGCAGGCAGATCTCTGTGAGTTTAAAGCCAGTCTGGTCTACAGAGTGAGTCCAGGACAGTCAAGGATACACAGAGAAACCCTTTCTCAACGCCCCCCCCCAAAAAAAAACAAAGCAGGAGGTATTTGGACTAGTCTAGCTGACTCAGCAAGTTCCAGTACACTGCTTGAGGTTGTCCTCTGGCCTACACACACACACTGGAACATACATAGACAGGAACTCATATACACACACACAGGAACACACATACACACACAAGAACATACACAGACAGGAACTCACACACACACACA